>JABCKJ010000007.1:0-183761 GCA_018850815.1 Asterophora lycoperdoides
GCCAAAAATGTTGCGGACACATTGGCCCAAATTTGGCATTTTTGGATCGGACATATATAGCATTATGCGGGGGTCCTAGTTGACGAGCCATGCAGCCGTTGCTTACAGTGATCTCTACTGCCACGGGTTTCTGCAGTCTCGGTCTTGACTCTTGCTGTACCTTTGGTACTAAGTTATACATTGCATGCACTCGACGTGGAACCCCTAAAATCCCACCATTCCCAACCAACACCTTCCCCATGCTCTGCTTGGTATCTCCGGTTTTATTTACCTGCTCTCCGAGAGGCGAAAGAAATTTCCTTCTCAGTGCCGCCTCACTACCAACGTGCGCTTTCTACCTTAGCTACAGCTCCATGGCAACATGTATATCTCGGTGTTAAATAATCTTCGCTGCTGAAAACTTGCCGAAGACCAACGGAGAATAGCCACCGGAAAGGCTGGACCCAACGGATCAATACAAATGCCCATATCCCCGATTGATTATATTCAAAAAATTCTGGACACCTCCTCCTTCACGGCGTCACAGATCCGAAAAATGCTCTCGATCGAGTCATTTCCCACCTTAAGCCGATGCTTTTCACTTGACCTTACTCCAACCATCATCAACGCATGGTCCAAGTGCCCCTGAAAAAGGAAAAAAAATGCGATCCTTGAAGCGCAAACATATGGATCCATAGTGCGGACTGAAATCTACTGAAATACATACCTGTGCAATGGGGAGATCCAGTAGTCCACTTCTCAGGTCCCAGAAGAAGAATGGAGATCGGGTAACAACCGGCAAAGCTCACCCGTGGCACACCATTTCAAATTCACACTGCGCGCATGCGCACATTCACTGGCGGAGATTTCCGCTGGTTAGCACCTCTGAGTCTAAAAGGTCTTGACTCGTTGAATTTATCTGACCAGAAATAGCGCGTTAGAATATTTTCTCAACTGGATGGATCACTGTCGGCACAATGTCGGCACAATTTGTAGCCAGTTTTGCCACTGGAGCTCCCGAGTCAAGTCTCGAGTCCCTATTGATACCTGTAGTAAGCGAGATTGCCACGTCTTTTACGAACGCCACAGTGGTCGCCACTATGGGTGCCAGAAGTTGCCATTGCACATGGCCGAAAATATCAGCAAAGACTCTATGTAGCCCGAAATTCCAGGAGATTCAAGCATTTTCGAATTCGCAGGTTCATTTTCAGCAATTCAACTTGCTCCTGTACTTATTTCACCATTTCACATTGCTTCATATGGTTGCGAATTTCGAAAGTTCAGTGATTCTGAACTGAAGGAGGGCGTTCCGTTATTGGAAATTCCGCCCCGTCCGCCCCGTCCGCCCCGCCCAAGCTGGACTCAACACCGTGACTGCTTTGCTTTAATTTTGTTATTGCTGAGTAGTTTGCATCTGGTAATAATGCATATCTATGAATATCCATCCTAAATATATTATCTGCTCTCTATTCCATGCGCGTCGCGCAAAGGGCGATCAATCTCATATACCACAGAGGACTGTGGGGATGGGTTGGCGAACGGCTGCGGAGAAGAAGGACTGAGACAGGGTGCTGTAGTCCTGCTCATCGCGAGATGCCCATGGTGAGGCTGGTGTTGGATCGCGCAGAGGTTGCTTGACGCACGGTCCCAGCGTCGTACTTGGATTGTTTTCAAGTGCGAGTCATTGGCAGCAGGTGCCAGGCCACGCGCGATGTAAATCGTCTACTCTAACCCACGCGTCTCTTCGGCGTCGCTGTTGGCGGGCGGGGATGCCGTGGCGTCCAGCGTCTGGCGTGGCGGCGCGGCCCATGATCGTCGTCTGCCGTGATACAGTACTTGTCGTATCCGTCCACCCCCCTCTGTCTAGGCGAGTTATTGTCAAAATAAAACTGTACTCGCTGCCAACAGTAGTAAGTATGTGGGGAGCCCAGAGAGTGCGAGGTGCGAGGGGTAATGGACCTTTGAGGACGGAGCGGGAACACGTCGGAGTCCGGAGTCCGGACGGGGCGGAATTTCCAAATACGGAACTTTCACGAAAGAAGCCAGGCACCATGCCTCGGAGCTCGGAATTATCATCCGGATGACCTCCGTCCCGCGTTCTTTCCTTTGACTCGCGGCGCAAACAATCTAAACCTCAAACCCGGAGTAGTCCTCGGAATGACAGATATGTAGTCTCCTCTCAGGATCCTGGTTGAATTTTTGAGTTGACTTTAGAGAGTCTAGAGCTTGTGTGCCTCGGAATAACACAATATCCGTGCTAGCTTATCGCTGCATGCGCACGGCTGGAACATGTTGATTAGTTGCTCCGCCCAGGCCAGGGGATTTGATAACTTTGATTTAACCAAAAGGCGTTCATGTTGAATCCTCCGCGCATCGATAGGGCCTGAAGGGGCCTATGAATAGGGCATGTCGCCGTGGAATCAAATCCCACTATGCATATCGTCATACGTGTGTCATACTGTCTGCCTCAAGCCCCAACTGTATCATATGCTCGTCATCAATGATTCGTGGTTCCACGGAGATTGCGTGTGCTATGACGTGCATTTCGGATTTTCGATCGTGATGCCAAAACGGAGCGAACTTCGGCTCACAGAACAGCCCTGCCTCCGCTCCGACAAGTTTCCTCCGTCCAGTTCACGTCGGGGTCGGCGCCGCAGGGGCATGAATGCTGCCACGTTCCATTTTACGCGAAGTTCTGTTCCGTTGTTTTCGTGTTTCATCCTCCACGTTCATTTGTTACTGTATTTTCCGCTGGCTACTTGTATACGTACTCACCAGTCACCTAGCTCATCGGAGAACAAAGCCATTGAATTCAATACATAACTTACTTCAATATGGTTAGGTTACAGGCATCTTTAAGGCAGTGTCCATGTCAGGTTGAAGCACCGGGCACCAGACGATTAACCGTTGAACACCGGCGAGAAAAAGCCTGGCGTTGGCCTGACGCACCAGTGACGAAGGGGATATGGGGATTATAGACGTGGCGTGGCATATCAGGGCGATGATGAACCTTGTTTTTTTTTATCAGTGGAGTCCGATTCCCAGAAAAGGATAGCGTGGTTTGGGCAACCCCTGGTGCGCTGTGCAGTGCGTCGCGCATACAGTATAGCGCGCGCTGGTACAGCGCTTGTGTCTTGCTCGCTCCAAACGCTAAAAATATAAGATATCTAACATTTAGAGGGCTCGAAAATTGCAGGAGCAGGGAGCAGTTAATTATGCTAGTTTCGGGTGTTGATGACGGAAGTGGCACTGCACAGAGATGAAATGGTTTTTTGTGGAATGTCAGCTGGCCAGAATCATCAGCTCAACTACCGTATCAAACGGTATACATAGGTACTGATAAACGCAAATAGTTCTCTGTGGTACTTACGGTACCGCAAGTCGTAGCCATCTAACCAGCATTGAACCTATCCAGACTATGTAAAGTGTGCAAGTCTTCATTCAATCAGCGTCAACTGTTGTGTTGACATTGGAACTGTCCGGAGCTCCTTCGTTCCGAAGTCCAGAAGGTGCATCCAGGTTCAGATCATACATGGCAACGCTTGACATTCGACACTGGCCCAGGGAAAAGACAAATTATCCCCTCGTAGCGAGCACGCGTCAAGTGCCATCTTGGTCCTGTCACTGGCCACTGTCAGACTTCAAGCTTCAGACCGCTCCAGCTCCTCCGCCCACAAACCCAAACAAGCCAAGAAGCTGCGGTGCATATTTGCCTTGGTCCTTGGTCCTTGTACATGGGGGCATAAATACCGAAGCCGAACAGAGCAGAGAACAAGTTGACGCAGAGATGATGCAGATGCTTGACACTTGGCGATCGCGTTGGACCTAGGGCAGGGGCAGTGGCACGACCGGATGGACATGACGCAGATCACCAGCTGCTACGCCTCCGAGGCGCATGCATAAGTTATAAGTGGAGGAGCGCGAGGGATGGTGCTCGATATGGCTTCGGGCGCCGGCGTAAGTAATAGTATGCATGTCATTTCATGACATCGATCGCATTTTTAACATGGTCAGGAGGTCAACAGATTTCATATCCTGAGGACGGAGCCGTGCATCCGAGCCGTCGAATAGAATAGGATGCGTGGGCGGTGATTGTTGTGTGAGAAGTCGGCGCACTAACGTGAAAGGAGGTCGGGAGAGAAGACACGGGATGCGCGGTCGTTGTCCCCAGAGGACATGTGCGGTCCAATAGAGAGTGGATGAAATCCGGGGAGTTGCCCCTCTTTCTATGGAGTGGTAGTGGCGTCATCGACATCCATCATAAGGCGCTAATCACGCCCAGCTTTGATGTTTGGAGGCCACGGAAGATGGACCAGTACAATAGCCCGTTGATAGAAGGAGGAGACCATGCGCGTCCTCAGATCTCGGCGACGATGGACACATTGGGATCTGTCCGACAATCATGGACGGCAAATAAAGGCAGATCTCGAGACGAGAGAAAAAACCACATGTGAGATGGAAAGTGTCATGAATGAGAAAGATGGTACAAATGCAGGATGGATAGGAATCAAACACATAGGATTCCTGAAGACTTTGAGACGACATGTCCAACCAGGATCGACAAGGGGCACTGGGATCAGTGCATCGTGATGCCTGACGCTCTCCGAGTCACATGAATGCAAATTCGTGGCCCGCGCACTCTTGGAATGGTGTTGGCCCGACTTGAATGCAGGCTGCGACGTGCACGAGGCGCGCGGCATAGGGACGTATTACTATTATTTGAAACAGTTGCAGCAGTTGTCGCCGACTCGCTGGCAACGTCAGAGTCCGTCGAGCAACCATGTAGCACATAGCACGCTGTAGGTCCGTAGTTTCTATTCACAACCTTGGTTACTACGTGGATGTACCGGGTTTGACGTCGGTGAAGGGAAAAAAAACGTCGGTTGGATCCAAAACAGGGGCTACATGAGGCGGATTGCCCTTGTGGGAAAGGGTCGTGATTGGCAACCAACCGACAGCCGAGTCCAGTTCCCACCCAGTTCCTATCGCTCTTCTTCTCCTCGCCTCCACTTCCCGCTCTCGTTCCCATTCTCCCTCCCCCTTCCCTTCCTCTGTTTCCTTCTCCCCTTTTTTCCCCGACTGCGCCAGCGATGTCCCGGCAAGCTGACCACGATGGACAGGCCACTTCGTCTCATATGATGAAGACCACAAAACGCGGGAGACCTTTCTTGAAGGCGAGTTCTTTCACCTATCGATCTCTTTTTTCTCTAATCCCTCGCCTGCAGGACACCCTGGACCTCTTCGCGACATTAATTGTATCCCTCCAACTAGGACCCCACAAGCAGTTCTTCAGAACATACCCAAATTCCTTCTCGACGTGCGTCGTATCAGCCTGTCTTTCCGACTTTTGCTAACCTCGTTTTCCCCAGCGATGAAGCGGCCCAAAACCTGGCTTCTCTCAAGTTCTCGCAATCAAATCGTGGGCCGGATCCCAGAGAACCCTCACGAGTGGTGACGACGACTACGACTACGACCTTCTCGATGACCCGTGACATGGCAAAGGCCATGAGCCAACACTTTATGGACGCACGACTCATCGAGAACGCCACCGACCCATCCTCGAATCTCTTCAAGGACCGGGGCGTTTACGTCTTGACTCCCAAGGGTCTTCATGTTTTGGAACGTTTCATCAGCAAGAACGGGATCAACGCAGATCATCTTCAGCAGGTCTTCGTCACGCAACCCATATGTATCAAACTCCTCCATCTCGAGCGTCGGTCCGCAGACGACGAGATCATTGTCTCCCAGTCTGTCATTACCGCCCTATTCCGCCGCTTCGTGGGCCGCCAGCCCAACAATACTCCGCAAACCACGGGCCCAATTGATCAGTTCCAGAGATACAACGAGCGAGCGAAGGGTGTTGCTTTGACAGATGTCACTGAGCGGGCGCAGCCCCTGTTGGGCAAGGGTCAACAGCACCACAAGTACTGTTTCGCAGCTGTGACGGCTCTGGAATGGCTGTGCGATTTTACCTCTGTCGTGGGTCGGGAGGAGGCTGCGGAGATGGCTGCCCAGTTTGTTCGGTTCGGCCTCATCACCCTGGTGAGCGATAAACGGAAGAACAACGATTCCGCTATCATCTTCACTGTCCGTGGGTCTGCACCGGCCGGCAACTCCGTCGTTAGCGTGCGTCCCCTGTTTCCTTCTTTTTGTTCCCTATGTTGACCCGAGGTTTTTTCTCCAGCAACACGGTGAATTCCGCTGCACCGCGAAGGCTATCTACAAGGTCACGGACGCAGGTCGTGTTATGGCCCAATGGGATGGCCCAAGAGGAGGCCATGATTCGCCCAACACCTCTACGACAAACCTTGTCGCGGATCGCGCGTCAGTGGAGGATTCGGAGGACAAGAAGGCGCGGACCGCTGAGGCAAAGATCCACCGGCGCGTATCTGTGGCGGAGAAGTTGAACACTACCTACGAGGCGGGCGAGCGCAAGGGCAAGGAGAGTAACACCGATCGTCTCCGATACATTCTGGAGGAACCGGCGCTGCGGTCGCTCTTCCGGGAGTTCCTTCGTGGGAACTTCTGCGAGGAGAACTTGTCGTTCTGGTTAGATGTGCAGGACTTCAAGAGGAAGTTCAACATCACCTCAAGCGCGATAGCCGTCAACACAACGCCACGGTCTGGCAGCCGGAGCACTCCTGGTCAAGCTGCCATGGAGAAGCACCACGAGTCCCTCATCAATACCGCCTTCGTCATCTACAACACCTACCTAGCACCATCGAGTCAGTGCGAACTCAACATCGATCACGGGCTGCGGAACGAGCTGGCGAAGTATCTTGAGGACGCCGTGGTGACGCTGACAGGGAAGGCGTTTTCAGGCCGTGTGGAGCCGGAGCATGCGACTTCTTTCAACGCGACACAGCTGCAGAAGATGATTCAGTTGTACGAGAGGATACAGATTCATGTCTTCCGTCTAATGGCATCCGACTCCGTTCCGAAGGTATGTCTCTCAGTCTCTAGCTGCTTGTCCCTCGTCTCACTCCCTTCATCTGCAGTTCATCAAAACACCGAAGTTCCTCGCTCTACGGAACTGGGTGGAAGACTTTGACCCGACGGAGAATGACATCCACCTCTTGACGTCGGGGCCTGCTGCACCACCTGGCCTCACCTCGTCGGAGGAGACGGGCGGCGCCTACATCACCGTGTCGCAACAAGCCTCTGAACGAGAGCACCGCCAGGCACAGGCTTCCGCGTCTACCGGTCCGCCTTCGCCATAGGCTTGACCTCTTTGTATCTCGGCTCTCATTGCATGGCTGTGCTTTGGACTCTCATGACACTGGCTTTGGCATCGCTCGTGTTCACCACACGATCTCCCAGTACATTCACAATGCTCACCCCATCATTTCTATGCGCATCTCCTCTGTTTTCAATTTCTCTTGATCACTTTACATCCTTTCACTTATCATCCATGGCAATCAGCTCGGCTTGGTACACCCGCCCCGGGGGCATTCACCCAACCTTTACACCTTCCCATAATATCTCCTGTTTATATTCAACGCACTTCCCCTTCCTCAACCTCCCTCCACATATATCATTACCTCACCCATCCCAGTCCCGCTTCAAGTGTCCCACCACCCACTAAAGCCTCCTCAATCGCCTGTAATAACTCATACATTATGCTACCCGTAGCGCCTGGGATCGTTCCCATCTAATATATCAAACACCGAATTCACTGTTCCTATAACCACTTTACTCTACCACTTTTTTCCTGCTTTACGTACGTATACGACTGATAGCTATGTATACCTCTGGGAAAAAATTCACGAATAATGCCTGTGCGATAACTGTTGTCAGGTAGCCCTGGGCGTCATCGTCGGAACGATGGACAGTCCTCCGAAAGACTCCATTGTGAACACTCTGGTTCGAGGTAAATCCTGATATGTGGCTCATTTCATACTCACAACCCTGCAGGACGTGTGCTCAATTATGCTGAAACTGCCACAGGCGACGACGTACGCGCGCATACCTGCATCAAGCATGCATAGTTGCTGATATGACTGTTCATTTTTTTTGTTCCCTAGCAGACCCGAACGTCGACACAACCAGGTCTTCATACAATGATCATTGATACATCAGGACCCTCCGAAGAGTCGGAGACCGTGGTTCGGAGCTGCTGCTCCTACCGCCAGGCGCAGGCGCGTGGTGGCAGCCGAAATGAGACGGCGCTCTCGGCTTCAAGGCTCCAGAGGCGGAAATGATGGTGAGTTTTCGGAGATTACAGAGTTCACCCTGCAGCTGTGTTCTGATAGCATGACTATTATAGCGTCATAACGGACTGTTATAGGGAACATACGGCCTACAAGCTGATCATGCGAACGGATTCGTGTATTCTTTGCCGCCACGCTCGGCAGCGGGGGGCCGAGTGAGCGAACAATTTTCACGCCAACGCTACAGCCGTGTTCATTGTTCTACAGTCCACCGATATGCGACCCGCGTATGAAGGGACGACGCTGCGCGGACACCTGCATTCAATTCTTACGTCCTGCGTACGTATTTTTTGCTGAATGAAGTAAGTGTATTTTATTTTTCCAAGCCCGCGAGGCCGCCTCCATTCTCGGACTTGCCTGCTCTGGACGGCGGGCGTCCCTCGTTTCGGGGTTGAGCAACCGATCATCCTTGCCGCTCGATCATATCCTACATTCCTGGGGAACGTACATAGCGGGCCTGTCAGGGTCGGCGTTTCGGTGTCAATGCTGCACTCGAGTCTTGTTCTTGTTCTCCAAAATTCAAACCCACCGTCATCGTGTGCCTGCTTCCTTCCGTTCCTTCTCGATCGAAACGTGGACAGCCAGTGCGCAAGATGTGCGAGTGCCCGGCCCCTCACGCACGATCTTTGCTTTGTCCAGCTGTAACAACCCTTCCTATAGGCTAGGCTAGAATTCTCAAAACTGGCCCTTGGTATTGACTTCGCTATAAGCCTTGTACCCCGGAACTTTCATGCTAGGTCGTGGTTTATTGAATACTTACACCATTCTCGTACCATTCTCGTCGGGCGTTGGAACCCCGCAACTGCAGATCTCGGATGTCCACTCGTACTGCTAGCAAGACTTGTAACTGGCAAGGACATAATGGCACAACGCCAGTGCTCTTTCCTGGGAGATGTGATAGCAGGAAGGCTGGTGTTCATATCAAGCGATGCGACTGAACTCTTCTCTTTCCATGAGTTGCATCCCATAATCGATACAGTAACACTAACAGTAACGTCGTCCTTTGGTAAAAGCAGATGCTGTCTGCACTGGAGGATTTCGATCCAGGATAAACGCAAGGCGCGAAGCGATGATCATGAACGTTCTAAGCCTCAAGCAGCGACGATGATTCTTTTCCAGTCGTACAACAACAGTTTTGTACAACTTGCTCGTTTTCATTTGGTTTTGATATCGTATGATCACAAGGAGCTTATATCTCGTCGAAGTGGGGGTGGCACTCCTCGCCGAGGTCAGCAGCGTAGTCGAACTGCTGGACGCCGGCGACGAAGTTCTGGAGCTTCGGGGGATCCCTGAGGATGACTTTGGGGTCGTTGGTGAGGATCTGGGCAATGACGTCGGCGGTGGCACGAGCGTTCCAGATGTATGCGTCGTGGGCGAGGTTGTCTAGGTTGTCGCAAAGCTGGTGGTAGCACTCGTCGCTAAGGGAGTGCAAGCAAGCGAGGTCAATGTGTGTAGAATATGGAGAGGTATATATAACGTACTATTTGACACCCTCCTGGCCGCCGAAAAGGCTAACCTCGTATTTGGTCTTGAGACCTGAAGCACCAGTGGCGACGCCTCCAGAGGGAATGCCAGCCTAAAAGTGGGAGACGTCGGTCAGTGACTCCCGAATCAAAAACCAGTGCGGTACAAACGTCAAGGAAGGGGCGGTAGTCAGATCCAGAAGTGAAAGCATAGGCAGTGTAGTTGACTCCACGCTTGTCGTAAGCCTGCTGATAGAGCTTCTCGATGGCAGCACTGCCAGGAGGGGCGGGAAGGCCGCTGTTCTTGCCAGAGGAATTATCAGCATCGTAAATACCGATGATGTAGTTGGGGCTGGCGGTCATGTCGAGGTTGATGTTTGCGAATATTTTCGACTTCTCCTGCTCAGAGAGATGGTCGACGTAGTAGTGAGAGCCAATAAGACCGACTTCCTCAGCCGTCCACCAAGCAAAACGAACAGCGTTCTTGAGGCCGCTGAACTTTGACAGCTGAACGGCAAGCTCAGCAACAGTTGCGGTACCGGACTAGGGGGTGAAAAACAATAAAAATAAGTCGCCCGAAGTATATATCGACGAGGGGAAAAACCGACTCCGTCATCGTTGATACCAGGCCCAGCAGGGACGGAGTCCAAATGAGCACCGACCAGGAGGATCTTGTTTTGGTCACCGCCCTTGGAGGTGGCGATGACGTTGTCGCTGTACAGTTGCTGGTTGAGGACGTTGATGTCCAAAGTGGCGGTGACGGCCTCTCCAGCCTTCAGGCGAGCAACGAACGGCGCGGCCGCGTGCTGGGAGATGGAAAGTGCAGGGGGGTTATTGTCGTAGTCGGGGCTCAGACGCGATGCAACGCGGGGTCCGGCAACGTCGTTGAAGAGAATTAAGCCCCCAACGCCGGCGGCCTTGGCTAGTTGGCCCTTTTCGACGAATGTACAATCACCTCGCGAGACGACGGCAATCTTGCCGGCGACGTCCAGGTCCTCGTAGTCGGAAGCCGCACAGCCGACTCTAGGAACGAGGACGAGAGGCGCGGTGAGGGACGCGCTGGAAGAGTCTGTGTGGTAGGGAATAAGTGCAGGTTTGATACAAAAAGGATCTTTAGTGCCCACACTGGAAGGCGGTGATCTCCTGCTGGGGGATGTCCTCAGAATCGATCTTCAGTGAGTTGGAGATGATCTTGGTGGAGGGGTAAGCGAGCGTCTGCCTTTGAACGTGGTAGCCATGGTCCTTGGCCTAAAAGAAGGATGAGCTTAAACAAGAACATGTACAAGCAGAAGCCCATGTTGTACCAGCTTCGCAACATAGTCAGCGGATGCGTTGTAGCCCTGGGATCCGAAGGACCGGGTGCTACCCGCGCCAGGTGCGGTGGCAAATGACCACAGCTTCTTGGAGTGACCCAAAAGGTTATCGAGCTTCAATGAAGCTTCATATTTTGCAGGCGTGAGCTGGTTGAAGGTGGGGAAGATGGAGAAGAAGAGGTCAAGCAGTCCGTGCTCGGTCGTGGCCGCTGCGGCAAGGAACGCGAGGGAGACGTGAAGTTTGACCATGACTAGTGCTAGTTGAGAGACGGCTGTGGAATGTTTTTAGCCCGGGACATGCTCAACGATAAGGCGCTGGGAGGCCAACATCAATGATCATTATGGCGAGAGAATCATAATGGATAATGCCAAATTCTAACCACGTGCTTCGCCATTTTTGGACAGAATTTCAACACCGTTGGACTGTGCACACGGCACCAAGTCTATCTATAATCTCACCTTTCGTCAAGATGTCGTGGTTGAAGCATTCTATAGGCGCGGAAGCCCCAGAACCCTATCGTGAACCTGTCGAGCAACGCAAAGTCCAGGACCCTCGCATTCCTAACAGGCTGGTGTCGGACAAGCCTGCTAATCGCCCGTTTTTGGCGTACGTGTGCTTTCAATTCTTTAACATGAATACCCCACTCATCAAGAGCGTCGCAGATACAAGGAATACCGCGAACAGCAGGAAGCGTTGCACGCTGCTTGGGAGGAACGACAGAAAGAAAGAGAAGCCAAGATTGCTCGTGGCGAGAAAGTCGGACCTCCTGAACGCGACCCAACAGCCCATACGGAAGTCGGGGTGCTCGGCCTTCTCAAGTTTATCGTATACTTGCTGGTGTTTGCAGCGCTTGCTGGGAAATTCTTCACCGGGAGCTACACATGGGAATACGAGGGCAAATGGACACAACTAAAGGACTTATGGCCGGTGCGTGTCTATGTCTATTCTCCATGGAGTCCAGAGATTGAACCTGGTATATATGATTTGAACGTAGGCGAATCAGCGGCTCTTCTCTGAACGTCTGTTGGCTGAGCACGATGGAAGTGTATCCGGGAAAGCCATTTATCTAGCCGCAAGTTCGCAGACTTTTCGATTAAGCTAATTCTGACGATGATTTCTTGGCCCCCCTTGTGACCATTAGATTGACGGCATTGTGTACGACGTTTCCAAAGGCAAATCGTACCAACCCGGCGGTTCCTACGCTATTCTGTATGTTTGTCGACACGTGAATACCTGGTATGAGGCTAATCTCTGTATAGCGCTGGGGTTGATGCAGCACGGGCTTTCGGAACAGGGTGCTTCAAGACGCACCGCACTCACGACCTTCGCGGATTGACTGAGGGAGAACTCCAGGTGACTTTCCTCCGTCTATGTTTTTCAATCTTACTTAGTTTTTTTTCAGAGCGTCGAGCATTGGAAGAAATTCTACGCCGAACATAAAGATTATGTGAGGATCGGTCGCGTTTCCCATCCCCCCATTGATCCAGCTAGCCCGATTCCTGAGCACTGCGACCCCAAGAAGGAAGAGGCTGCGCAAGCGGCACGGAAAGGGAAAGTGGTGAAAGAAAAGAAGAGCGCTCACTCCAATGGCGCTGAGTCGGACCATCAGGAGTTGTGATACGGGAGTCCCTGTAATTCATAAGTATTACTTGTAGACATATAAGATCCATGTAGGCTGCTCTATCATAAAGTGTGAGATATCCGCATAGCGTAAAGGAGGAAGCATGTGCAATTGTAACCGAAGACAGCAGACACGAGCAAAGTCCCAAACCGCAAGCTGGCAGGTAAGCAAAATGTAGTGAGTAGAACTAAATGGTAATTGAAAGAGTTGTGCGTACCTGTCTATCTAGGTGAGCCGTGGGTGGCGAGGTAATTCCTCAGAATCGCGAAGTCGGCCATGGATGCATCGATCATGGAGGAGAATGGGTTGTCGCGGTACTTGGCGATGACGATGTTGCCGCGCCACGCAGTTTCCTCTTTGAATGCACGGCCCTGGATTTCGCGAATGCTTTTGTTGATGGGGAACGGCATTCCGTCGCGAGATACTACGGGATAAAAGATAATGTACGGGTTGGTGAACTTGCGGTTCATGCCTTCGAGGGCCTCGACGAGCTGATATTGACATGGGTCAGCAATCGTCTTATGAGTTCTATCAGGATGGTTACATGATATTTCCACGAGCTCGACCCAAGACCGTCGGCGATCTGGTATTTCAACCCTCTGTCAGAAGTGGGACAGACAAGCAAGATAAATGACTTACGTAGTCCATATGCATTTCTGGATGAGGCATACGCGTTGGCGTTGCGGTGTAAGAACCGTGGTGAGGTGTTGTCATCGGGCTGAATAAATCTCGTCAGACATCTGATTTAACTTATAATGCCAAGAGAGTGTGTACTCACCTGGCCACAAGAGGGACAAGAGTGGGCTGGCGACCTAGGCCGAAGTTGTCAGGGTCACAGTAGAGTAGAGAATTATAACTCTATGAATGTACCGTCAGAGGGGAAATGGATGGCCTCGAATGTGAGCATTTGATCCATCGCAAGAAGAAGAGGCAAAAGGAGGTCGCAAATCAAGCGGTAAGAAAAGAAATCTACAGAGCTGGCTGGTGAGAAGAACCGAAGACTACCTGAGCAATGACTGAAAAGATGCCCCGTTCTGCCACCTTTATATCGTTGCAAAGGCGAGCAACGAGGACTTGATGAGTCGATCTGAATCACACTGTGGTAGCTAGCGATCGTTCAAAAAAGGAATGAATTATTAGCCAACATGAGGCAGAAAGGTCATTTCCAAAAGCCGTACGAGTCTAGGTTGTGGTCCGCCACGGGTGAACGATTTAATGATCTGCCAGTGGCCGCCCACAGCCTGGAGGTGCGGCCAGTGAGTGTCACAGTTTCAAAGAAGTCGACCGTAAACCCTATCACCTGCTGGCAGGGCACTCGAACCAATGCGTTTATCGTCATTAACCCCCGTTTGTGGTTTCAACGCCGTGCAGCACTGTAGCCTATGTTTATCCTGCATGCAGATGGATGAGTGGAAGGCGGCCCGATCTATGATCATTTATGGGGGTGTGGCGTGAGAAACCAGCGAAATATTTGCTTCCGGCGTCCGTTAGTCGACACCCGTCCTGCTTCAACTTGACTCTTTGGTCTGATCGCGACGAGGTGGCTAGCCCTTTGCTATCGACTATCTTTTGCACGTTTTATAATATGCGATGCTCCATTTTGATGCGTTTGTCCTGGAAGATACTTGATCCTTGGATTTCTCCTTGAATTTCCCAGTGCGCCCGACAACACCCTTGCGGTCGACTGGTTCCGGTTTGGAGCCGGCGCTCGTCTTTTCGGTGCACATGGCCAAATAACACGATGTCAGCGTATTGCATGGAGAACGGCGCGGATCTCTTGGAAACTAGCTAGGGTCGATATTGCAACACGCGGTCTTGGATCACTCGGTGTCTCGTTCTACTGATTTTGTTCTATGTTCGGCGGTCTACACTCTCCTGTGAGCTCTTTCATGAATATTGTAGATGTGATCCAAGATAGGATCATATGCCGTCAGCTGAATGGACCCACAACACAAGCACTTCATCTCAACGATTGGGTGCGTCCCGCCTACCTTTTCTGACCATAAGCCCCCTGCTTTATGTCAGATGATCGCCGATATAATATTTATTTGAAAGTTGACGCGTGTATACATTCTACTCCGCGAAAGAGCAGGATTTAACCAACCCTGGTTATCATTCTTCAGGGGATGCAGCACGCATTGATGGCTCCCTTGCATGCTTTCGGTTGACGGCCTCGTTTCTCTAGCTCATTCAGCACCACATAACGGTCGCTGTACCTGTTTTTTTCTGTACGCCTCCTTGAAATTCCTGGCTTTCCTTATTCAACTTGGTGTCTGGACCTTGGCGACATCTCCTCATGCGGCTGATAACGGCTCTTCCTGGGTGCAAATTGTGAGCGATTTTCGATCTTGTGCTCGGTGGGTCGTCGATAACCTTTGTACCCTCATCTCTTGGTCGTCAAGCTGGGTTTCGACATCAGAACTCAATGGCTCATGCAGACCTAACCACATGACCCTCGACGTACGGTTTTTCTTTGTTAATCGAAATCGGTGGAGAGATATTTCATAATTGTTCAACCCTCAATCTCATGTCACCAAATTTTAGGGTCTTTGTGGTACAAGTGAGGCCGGCAAGCCACAAATTGTCTACAAATTGACCATTGCTAGATTTTGATTGAGTTTCATCGCACCGCAAGTTAGCCCACAAACGGTAAGTAATTCTGTGTCGTCTTATGGATCTATCACTATTTGACACGGTGCAAGGCCTCGATGCGGGTACTTGTTACAATGTGAGTATTCTTCGAACCGCCGAGGCCTACTGTATTAACATGCGACGAAGCTCACAAACAATGAGTACTGTCTTGACGCTTTTCATGGACCGGGTCTTATCGCCGTGGAGATGAGGGCAGCAATTTGAATAGGTTTGCTGGCGTGCACATGCGGGCGGGCTTGACCCAGAGCTACTCATACCCTTCTCGACAACCGCTCGCAGCTCCGTTCAAATTAATCCAGCTCGGGTTGCTAGTCAAAGATCATATAGCTCCCCATGTAACGAAGGTAATGTAACATCCATTCATTGCTTGAGCTCGCACTACTAGGCGTCAGATAGTACTTAGTACAGTCTTCGCAACCACCACTGGAAAGCTTGTTTAATGGTCCGGAAGATAATAAAACCAATTTGCCCAAATCCATCGTAATCCTTAGTAAAACTCCTTCTCAGAATCCACCTCATATACCCACATCCGTATCATCATGGTTTCGAGCGCACGACTCGCCGCTACGAGCCGTCGTTGAGACTCGACTTCTTACTACCTGCCAAAATGTACGATCAAGTGCGCCGCATGCTGATCTCAAGCAAAACTTTGGAATGGTAATATCCGGAGAATGTTCAGGATCTCTTACTTCAGAGCACTGAAAGTACTCGAGGACGCGCAGGAGGACGGGGGAGTTTCCTAAAAAGGAAGTGTGAGAGAAATTCAAGTTTGTTCGACGCGTCTGTCACGGTTGTTGTAAATACGGCGAAAAAGTTAACCACAACATACTTACAGGTTACATACTTACTTCCCTTCTTCCGTCGTCGTCCTCCCATTCTCCTCGTTCCCATCGTATATCGCTGGTATTACGATGGAGACTGGCTTCCTAGTCGCAACGCAGCTTTCGTCGCTGTTTCCTTCTCAGGCCACCTCAATCCCTCTTCAGACATCGCGCCAGGGAATACCTCTGCCAGCAGCCCCGAGCGAATCAGATCCACCCGCAGAGCATGCCATCTATTCCGTGGTTCTGCACACACCAACGACTGGGACAATCCTTCTGCGCGTTCTCCATGGCGGCCTCATCGTAGAGCTCATTTCACTATCAACCGAAGTTCCTCCAATTCGGTTTGTCTTTCCTGGAGCTGTTGTATCATCCCCGGCAGTATTCCTGTGGGAGACTTCAGAACTTCACGTCCTTGCAATCGCCGACACGGGGTCTCTGTTTCGCCTTGTGATACCCATAGGCAACGGTCGAGACCTTTGGCACAATCAGGCCGCCAATGTATGGCCCAGGGAATACCTCCTCAAGACTCCAGAGGATGTACAAGATGCTTTGGTTCACGTGCAGTCAACACATTGCGTGGTTCTTGGCCTACCGAATGGTTCGTTGTTGCGTTTGGAGAATGAATACATTGGCGAGGATAGCGACGGTGTGTAACACGTTTGTCAACGATATCACAGAAACCTGACTTGTGATGTGGAGACGAATGGACGGAAACTGTGTTCCAGCACAGCTCTTTCCTGTCGTCTCTAACGTCTTTTCTTCCACTTGGCAGTAGCAACGCTAGTGGATCAACATTGATTTCCATTGCGACTCACCCATGGCCAACCGATATCGGGCACGTATGGACACTTTCTCGCGACCGTACTCTACGATTCTGGAAAGCCAAAATCGGCTGCGTCGCGTCCAAAGTACTCTCAGCCGGCAAAGAATCCTCTCCATCTCCTGGCAGCTCGACAAACGGCAACAAACCTCATGTACTCTTGGATGGCACACCCCAAACCCTCCTCCGCGTGTTCTCAAGCCCTTTCCGTGAAGACCACATTTTCGTTGTTGTATTCATCCCCACAATCTCATCACCGACTTCCGGTGGTACCTTTCATCTACTCGACACGGTGGGAGACACAATGTATGAGGCTGGCAAAATCGAGGCAACAGGGGAAACCGCTCATTGCCATCTTCAGGACTTCATAGTCGTCGGAAACCTACTAGTCGCTTTGTGGGACCGCCAGGGTCAATCCATGGTTCAAAAAACGGTGATGAACATCCAAAATTTGCAGGAAGGTTTCCGGCCGGCTCCATGGACCACGTCGTGTTACGCTCCGGAACCGGAGTTGACCCCTGCATATCTCGAGGAGCTCCTCCTTTCCCCTGGTTCTATGACCGATAAATTCTTCGAGGCCATCATCAGGCCCGGAATGTTTTCCGCTTTGACCTTGCGCACTGCCATCGACCAATACACCGAGGCTTGCCTCTCCATGCCCGGCCCAAGACCTCCACAGCTTGCGACTACGTACGCCACAATAAGCGAACATATCGCCGCTGTCATTGGTTGCACCGTTGACTTGAACAGAGACCCGCAAACTGGCGCATATCAACATGCTTCGTATTGGAGCGCCCTGAAAAGAGATTGGGAAGGATTTATTGCCCGATGCAGGGAAGTCGAGCGGAGCGCTCGTCGGCCTTTGGGGCTTGGATCACAGGACCAAGATGATATAATTGTCGTGGAGCGGGAACGTGTTGGATCCTTGGTGGGAGAAGATCTTCCAATCTTTCTCCAGAGAGTTCTCTCCGCCACGAACTTTGCAGTCGAACCACAGTATGAACTCTTGGCGACTCTATGGACTCTGAAGGGCACATTGGGACCCCAAGTGATGCTGAGCCTGGAAAGCCGCATGTTGGATATCGTGCATCAGGAAGTCGCCTTTTCGATCCCTGATATCCTTCAGGATCAAACACGCCGGTTCAACTTTAGGGAAGAGATGGATGAAGGGTCCATGCATTGGATCATCGGGAGATTGCAGGGTATCGAAGACCTAGATGCAGCCACGCGCTTAGCGCTCGACATCATTGGCGGGTTCGACGTAGAGGTCAAACTGGAGGAGGACGAGGTTGAGTTGCTTCTTCCACCTCCCAATTCCGACTGGTCGCGTGCTCTAGCCGCAGCGTACATTTCCAAATCCATCGATGCGCGATACGAGGTCGCTCTTTCACTTGTTACGCTGCTGTTCTTCTTGTCGGATGAGATTTCCGATTGGGATCCGACATTATTGGCGGAAATTTTCGCCGTATTCCGTGGTATTGCGATGCTCCGATACGTGGCCCGGCAGCCTGCTGGTCCTGCCGCCAATACGCCTCCTGCATCATCCGAGCAGTTTGCAGACGACGTTGTTTCTCGCATGCGTAATATGAACGTTTCGCACGGCAGCCAAAGCCATCTCTCGCCAACGTATTCTCTCATCCATCGCCTGCTGGCCCAGTCTGGAGACACACATGGTCTACCTGCAGCAGCCCATCGATTTCTCGATTCCACGGGGCTTTTGCAGTCAATATCGCCCGCCACCACAACTCAATTCGAAATCCTTTTCTGCGAGAGGCTACGACTACTTGGTTTCTATGAAACTAGCAGAGAGCTGTTGTCGTGGCTCCCTAGGACGGCTGGCGCATCTTATGCCCTTGCCCGATTATGGCTTGACATTGGCAGAATCGACGACGCCTCCCATTTGTTCGAAAAACTGGCTGGTAGTTTTGGTATGCTTCGTCTTAGTCCATATTGATACTGGAGTTATTGACAGCCAATTTCAGCAGGGATTTACGGTATGTCCATACTGCGTACTTGCCAGCTTTGAATGTCCGGTTTGGTTCTGACTCGCAAATCAGGTGGTGAACACTCACTCTCGGCGGAGGATCAAGAATCATTGGCGCGCATCCTCCCTGCAACTGAGCTGCTTCACTCTCAATATTTCTTCTACATCCATGTTTCGACCCTCTTCAAGCTGTCCGGCTGGGTGCATTACGAGGTACTGTTTGCGCAGCTAGCGATATCTGTTGCGCCGCCCAACAGTGCAGACACGTCTTCCCTCTGGGCCACTGTAATCACTGGCTTTTCAGAACTGGCGTTATACGAGGATGCATATGCGGCATTGATGGCGACCCCCTATGAGAAGTTGTGAGTATTGGGGGCTTTCTCGCGATACAGTAATCCCGTCTAACCCCTGCTCAGGAAACGGGAGTGTGTCAGTCAACTGGCCTACCGCATGTGTGAAGACAACGCAGTAGAGAGGCTTATGACGTTCAATTTCGCTGGTATTCTCGACGAAGTCCAAGATGCACTGGCATTCAAAGCACGGAACGTCGACCCTCGTGTACATCCATCCTATTCAAGGATACTCTACACCTGGTTCATCCGCAGAGGCGACTATCGCAATGGTGCGTGTACTACACCCGCATCCTTCTTCGGTTCTGTTGCTTATCTACCAGTAGCTTCGCTCGCAATGTATCAGCGCGCTAAAAAGCTGCAGGATCTTATCAACGATCCGACATCATTTGTGTCATTAGCTGAAGAACAACTCGAGGCATATAATATTGCAATCAATGCATTATCTCTGGTTGATCAGAAGAATGCCTGGGTGCTTCTTCCACTGCCTGGCGACCATGAGGTACGCACAACATTATCCTGCAATTCCCTACATCTCACGCTGCCTTAAGCCTCGCAAACGAAGAAAACTCTCGAGACACATTCCAGACCACAAATTTTCGTCTGGGCGATTCGATGCGGATATTGTTCCCCTTGCAGACATGCAATACGACTATGCGCTTCTGGCTGCGCAAATTGACATGACACGATACGAGCCCACGTTGCTATCTTCTCCAGGTCAGCCCTATTTGCAGTTCTATATTCAAGGTTTGGGTCATTCACATCCGCCCACAGAATTTTTGCTCTCTCCGCCCGTCATCGTTTTGAGGCTCGCACAAGCCAACCGATTTAATCAAGCAATGGCTGCAGCGCGCTCTCTCAAAGTGGATATGACAGACCTATTCAGCCATTTGACAGGACAATGTCTACGATTGTCACGGAACCCTGACACCGTCACGTAGGTCTTCCGTTTCCTCTACTGCCCGTGTTCTTATGCCTTTCTTCCAGTCAAGAAGACACATCAGATTGGCTTCTCACTGACAAAGTCTCGTCATGGCCTGGTACTCCCGCCGACAGAGGATGGCGGTATCTGCGACAATCTCTGCAACAGCATGACAGTGCCGACACCGATTACAAATATACCAAGGCGACATTAGAGACTATCCTTGGGGCCGACAACTCATCATCACCACCACCCTGGCTGATCCATATACTGGAGGTATGCGGCATCCTCTTCATCTATAAGACAAACATTTATAGACGATAGGATCATCACCATGAGTACCTCATTCGAATCAGTCTGCGTTTCGACAATCTGGAGGCCGCCATCGAGCATACTTTATCTTTGATGCGGAAGGTATGTTAGCGTTTTTTTATTGCTCTATTAGTCTCTTGCGAGAGCTTATTCAAACCCCTCCTCCAGTCTGACTCCCGACTGGCTCGCGACGCGCCTAAGAACGCCTGCTCGACTTGGCTGCCTTATACTTTGATTGACCAGGTTCTCATTGCCGCTGCCCAGGCTTCCTCAACGCCCAGATTGTCGGCACTACGATCAGAGATTGCTGGCCGTGTGAAGCGTATGCAAAAGCTCAGCCAGTTTTCTCGGTAGCACAAGTGCTCGTTGTTCAATAAAATGAATTCATCATCATCATCGCTGTTCATATCCACTAGCGATGTGTTGTAATAGAGTACTTTTGCAGTGCCTCATGCTTTTTCATCAACATCGACGTCGAACTACTGTGTTGTAATCATTGTAATCATTGTCAAATTTCAACTACACGAGGAATCCTCCCGGGACATACGACATACATATAATTCTATACTGCTACAAAGGTACTACCCCAAAACATGGAAAGGCAAATGTCTGAGCACGAGAGCGGGGAGGCTATAAGGGGGATATATGTAAGGAGATGAGAGACTACTGGTGGTATGAACCACTAAGGCATACAACGACAACGACAGAAGTAGAAAAGAAACATGAAACCAAGATATAGAAGATGCGAATATCTGAGATGCGCTATGACACCTGCATACGGGGGTGTCGCCCACCCTGGTCTCCTGCGAAAGTATCAAATAGCTGGGACCACTCACTCTGCCCAAACCCAACCGCGGCTCCCCACATCTGGTCATCCACATGGACGTACTGCCCGTATCGTGAGTCGGAATACACCTGCTGCTGTGCCGGGATAGCATAAGGTTGATATCCTGCCGATGACGTCCCTGAATGTGTGAGTACCGTCGGCGACATCTGCAGCTGTGAGGGCGATTGCGGTAGCCCTTGCCCATGCGCCCCTTGCGGCTGTTGCGAGGGATAGCCGGCGGCGACGGTTCGCATTGATGAGATAGAGTGCATCGATTCGTACTGCTGCTGTTGTGACATCGGTGGCATGTTTGCCATCGGTGGGCTGACGGAAGACGAGGGCGAGCCCACGCCACGGGTGCTCGGCGAGTCACTATACCGCCCCCGAGGGTCGTGCGAGTCGTGGTACGGAAACGCGAGCTTCCTCACGGTGCTCAGAACCTGTTGTCGCTGTTTCTCGCGCGCCTCTGGACTCGAGGCCTGGAAGTCGGGGGCATAGAGTGGCGTCAGAGAGTTTAAGATGTCGAAGCCCTTGTCCGCGACGGCGTTTCCTCTGGACTGCTCGAGAGTGTTAATAGCTTTGCGGATGCTGGCGCGGAACATGACGGCTCCAGGTTGATCAGGGTTGGAGACAAGTTGGAAGGAGAAGAACATGGCGGCGGAGAAGCAATGGAACGGACCCCAGGACATGTGACCAGGGACAGCAAGGGCAGAGTTTGCCAAAAAGTCGGGTCGCGATTGCCCAACCATGGTGATCAGCTTGTCGGCGGCACCCACGGCAATCTCCAAGCTCTGCGCCGACTTGGGAGGGTCGGTAGTGGACTTGCTATTAGAAAGCCCGGCGCTTGGGCTGTTGTTGGCGCTGGCGTATGGGCGGTGGAGGGTGAACCGGATATGGTAGTACGACGTCCGGATGATGACACTTTGAACTCCAATGCGTCTGGTGGCGGTATTAGGAGATGCCAAACTCCGTGCGACCCGGTATTCGTCCAAGTCGAGCTCAGAGGGCAGGTCTTCCATCCATTGTGTCAGAGCGCGATCGTTAGCCTGGACGCTCTCGTATGGGACTGGTCGGACAGAGACCGCGTCGTCCATGATGTCTCCAAGGATGTAGGCGAGACGAAAGAGGGCAATATTTGGAAGGTAGAGTCGGCCGCTTTTGTCAATAGCAGGATCACAATACGATGGGAGTTGCGTATCGAAGTGATGTGACGCAATGACCAGAGGCCGGCCAAACATGAAGGCTTGCCACCTTGACGTTAAGTTAGGAACCCAACAACGGGCTGGTTGAAGACAGAGAAGTTGACCAACACCTACCGCTCCATCAATACGATATGCCACCAAGCCCATCTTCGTCGTTCGGCAACATCGCGATGCATCCTCCATTTTCCTGGATCGCGATGAAGGCCCATGGCCATGGCCACTGTTACCAGCTCGCCTCGGATGTGCCAAATCTCCTCCGTGTCATTTTTGGACAGTGTCTGGTAGAGCCCCCGGATCAAATGTAGTTCCACGAGTTCGAGAGAATAAGCACGCGATTCCGCTAAACGCCGTGTAAGCGCCGTTGTCGACACTTCATAGTATTTTTGACCGATCTCTGCATGTGTTTCTGTGAAACTTTGAAGGAATGGATGATGTGACGGCAAGTAGAACGTCGCAACAGCCATCATTACACACGCCGTGGACAGAATAAGTCTGTCTGAAAATGTGCCGCTCTTGAACCGCTCCCAAGCCTGCAGAAACGAGGGTTGGTTGACATGCCGGTATATCCAGTTGCAGTACTCGAAGTAGAACTGGATGAGGTCATCGATGATTTCCAGAGCGGGGAGCATCGCGAGGAGGTCCCGGTCGTATTCTATCATAGCCGGGTATTCCTCGGTGTTGTCCTGACTCTGCTGTCGACTTTCGGAGTCTTCTGAACCTCGAGGCTCGTTCTAGTGGATAATTTAAAATGAAATCGGATAACCACATTGCGATTGTTTCTCTTACCATGATTAGGTGTGTCGCAGCACTCGTCGGTCCGGCATATAGGCCGCCCTGGCCTTGAGGGCCTAGTATCCCAGGCGCGGCCGTGGTTTTGTCTTGGACGGTGTCGTGTTCAATGATCTCCTTCTTCGGAATGAGACTAGAGGCATCGCTGGGCCGTCGTTGGGGTGGAACATTGTTTCTGTGGGCTGGAAAAATATAGGCCTCAAGAAGTGAGATGGAATGGCGAAGGCGATTTATCTCCTGTGCGGGGTCGATGCGACTATACCTGCGAACGATAAGGCGCAATGAGTACGGCGGTATTGTGGGATGTGAGGGGCGGCTTGCATATGATCATCTCCGCGGGTATGAGTGTCGTTGGCGTCATGGCCACGAGCATCCTGGTAGCACATAGCAGAGGTACCTAGTATTGGTAAATAAACATTGTCGAATAGGATCGAACGGCGGCATACCACGCAGGACACATGATGAGCATGGTCGATTTCTAGAGAAACCCATCAACTCAAGTTCACAAGACGTCTCCGTTGACGAACCTATCACATTTCAATTTACTATTTCTACATGGTTCACAGTTGATGGCTTTGCGAGCACGCTTGGTGGGGGGACGGCCGTCCCCATTCTGCTCCCCAGTGGGCGAGGATCTTCCTCGAACTGTTCCAGTTGTCGCTGTTCTCGTGGGTTTTGGCCGTGGTGCGGTCTGTGAAGAAGCTGCAGTGGGATTGTCGTCCGCCATGTCAAGAAAATTTCCAAGATTAGGCAGAAACTGGAGATAGAGAAAGACAGCAAAGGGCGGGGAGACAAGAGTGGTTCACTCCGCACGAAGACGGAGGCAAGTCTGGTGATGGTGGGAGGAGGAGGAGAGGGTAAGGGCCCGATCGAATCCCTGCCCAATTGCGATTTATCAAATAAAAATGCCAGATCAAATCGCGATCCAGGCAAGACCCCGCAAAACGATGCAAATCCGTACGTAGATGCTCGAATTTACATATAAGCCCACGACAAAACTCTCGTTGACACCCTGGGCCTCACAGGGCCTTGCTGCCGGACGAGAAGAGGGTGCAAAGCATCCTGCCCACAATGAGCTCAGTTTCCTTATTAGGCCAGGCACAGGGTGTCCCGGGTCCTGCCTCGTTTACTTTTTTTACTGCCGCTTCTACGCCGCCGGGAACGATTCGAGCTCGGCAAAGTTCGTGAGAGACCCTTCAACAAATGGGAAAACAAAAAAATGTTGCTCACAACTTGCTCACAACCATGTGCAGCGCCAGCGGAGGGCCTGCATGTCCAACGGGCACCGAAGCTAACAAACTTGTCCCCCTTTCTCTCGAAAACCTGAAATCACAAATCCCAATCGGACGCCTGGTCACTCCACCGACTTAGCACTTCCTCGATGCAGTATGTATCGAGCCCACGCTCTCATCTGATTGGCGGTGCCTCCGTCCTGAGCTGGTTTCTCCATGTGACACCCATGTCCTATTTCCCCACTCGGCGCTTGATCGAACTTAGCCGAAGCAATGATGCTACTGCTCACTTGGGATGTACACCATCCTGGTAAAAATGATGGTAAGCTTCGATCTCTATTCAGAGAGGAAACACCATTGCAGTAACCATAACCTGTGCGTACATAATTCCCGGTATCGGATACAACCTGCAGCCAATGGGCGCGGTGCCTTGCCCGACGTGGCGCAGGCCATTAGAGTTGACTGGACTAGGGACGAATGGGTGTATTTGCTGATTTACAGGGAATAGGTACCTGGGGCTGCGTCGCGGCATCACCAAAGGGGCGCAATACATACGGTATGTCTGACTATGAATCGCCGATTATGGTCTACAGTCCACGATCCACTGTCCCGACAAAACGGCCTGACAGTCGGATTTAACAATGAACACCATGCGAGGGAGATGTTACCGGTCCCCTGAAGCCGCGACGGCGTGACGTGCTCCGCTTGTCCAGATAGTTCATATTAATCGAAACAGTAAAGAGAAATGCAGATCCTAGTACACAATAAAGCCATGCGCGAAAAAATGAACACAGGTCGTACGCAGGGCGATCGGCGAGAAGGAGAGGCCTTGAGATAAGAAAGCATCCTAGACACGAACACGGGCCGCCACACTCTACTCGAACTCCAGGAATCCCCGGAACGCCCACAGCTAGTACGATTCCATAGCGCGAGGCATTGGAAGGGGAGTATCAAGCTCCCGGGTCGACCGGGGGACGCATGGGGACTTTTAATCGCAAGCGGGGGTAACGCCGATGGAGTATCACGGAGTCGTCGGCAGACCAGCGCAAAACTGTCAGGCATTGTATTTTCTCGGCGCGACCAGATATCCCGGGATCAAGCAATGACCGAGCACGAGGGAGTTGACTGTCGAGGGGAGTGAGGACTCGGAAATCACCGTGAAAGGAGGAGCTTAATTGAACTCGAGACTCGGCGATGCCAGTTAGGTGGAGAGCATGTATCGTTGGATATTGAAGGTTGAGGTTAACCGCGCTTCGGCCAGCCTCTTGAGGAGAAGAGACCAACTCCTGTTCGCCCGGACCTTCGAGAGCTAACTTCGACTCCGGGGTATGTATCGCACATGTATCGCATGTAGTTCTCCCAGAGCATCCGAGCGTGAATTGCACTCCTGTGATCTCGGTGCACGCGCCTCCGTTTGATGGGTCGTTCGAGGCTCCGGAGTTAATAGCGTCGTGGCCTGTCACCAGCTCACATAATGTTTTGGGTTAAATGACCATCTCCTTACCTACGCTCATGCCGTAGACTCAACGTCGAAATGTCGAGATACCGCAAACTAAGCACCGCATTCGGAACTGCCTTACTTACGGCATGCGAGCAGTGTAACAGACCCAGAATTATCCATCACGTTCGACTTGGTCTATCTTTCGAGGTAAAATAATAGACTGGACCAGTCATTCGAATGGTGTTCCTTGTCCAAGAAAAGTCGTCAAGAGCGAAGCTTTGAAGAGCGGAGTTGACTGAGCTAAGCCTCAAAGGTATCCAATTACGAGTTCGCATTTCTTTGTAAAGTAAAGACCAAAATTCCAAGGGACGCACGCAGTTTGGACGCAGTCGTTCCAAGAGAAGCAAGATGGGCGACAAGGGAGGGGCGCCTCGTGATGCAAGCCCCTACGCTCAGGGGGCCGATAGTTTCTAACCGCTGTCGATACCGAGCTAAGTAAATAAACGCAAGTAAGTTCTGCTTACATGGACCCCGAACCATTGACCCAAGGGAGAGAGAGATGATGGGTCGACGCAGGGGCGCGCCGTGCTGAGAAGATAGATGCGTAAATCTGGAAAGTCCACGAATGTTGATCTGATGTTTAGATTTTCTGAGCGTTCTTGATGCCTTTAGAATGTCAGACTGACACTGCACTGACATCCCGTGATACTTGTGGAAGAGTCCTCCGGGATAGATCCATCAGTGAAAACATAGATTTTACACTCAGCCATGGTCACTTGGTGTATGCGTACGGGAGGCGCCGATGACAAAGGAAAGCCCCGAGCATAAGTGTATCGGCGAATGAGAATAAGTGAGTATATCATTGCCCAGGAATTAGTTAAAGAGAAGACATACCAAATCATGACATTACAGAAGACGCAGAAGGACCGAGAGGGACGCGATGGAAATACATACAAGGCTCAAGGGCGCTAGACCCCGAGGGCTGCGCGGTCAGCGCAGGGCGCTTTCAAGGGTGGGGACCGCCGGGTCGCTTGCGGTTTGGTCGTTGCCATACAGGCTGCTGAGGGGAAACAGTGACCCAAAGTTGGTAGAAATGTCAAAGTGTTTTTGAAAAGACGCCGAACGTTACGACGGGCAAGGGCAACAGTCGGTTTCAATAAAATACGTCAACTATTGCAATTATCCCGTAAAGAAAGCAATGAAACGGCAGCACCTTAAGCATAAACAACCCAGAGCTTTCCACTGCCGTTGCCATCAGATTGAATGCGGAGCGTTCGCTGTGCTGAAGGTAGCAAACGGGCAGAGCTTCGGGCAATGTTTTCGCCCCCGATAGAGTATGGTGTGCATAGTGGCATTCAATGCCTCAAGCTTGACATCGTAAACGGTGCTTGATGGCCGCTTTCAAATAACCACAGGCTGGGCTTAAGGATGATCGATGACGACTTGGACATTCTGAACGAATTCTAGGGCCCAGCCTAGACGGCCCTGGTCGGAAAATGGATGTCGAAAATGAAGAAAAACGCGCAGAAGCATTCCAGACTTCTGTAAGAGGGATTTTCGGCGTTCGCATTCGCAACAAAGAACCAACAAAGAATTTGCAATGAACAAGGTTGCGGCCAAGAGCGTGGCGTGGGGATCAGATGCCAAATCAATTACACATAATTTATTACAAGTACGCTGCAGTTGTAAGCGGCGCAGATTTCACTCCCCCTCTACTCTCACCTCGCTTCGCCCATAAATTCATTAAGCCGTCTCTCTTGAGGCAAAGAAAAGGATTCCAGTCAAATGGCCTGCACCTTCGACCACGTTGGCCCTCTAACGTGTATTTGCTACGCATTGATGTCATCTGAGGTCCACGCCACGTCTCTCTTGAATTCAAGCTGCCCGAGGTAAGTACACCGGTACCCCATCATTCACTAACCTCCCCATCTCTCACACTCCTTCTGCATTCCTATCTTATCGCTCATCGCTGCGCCATGATCTATCTGTCCCAAGCCACGTCCCTCTCACCTGATAAACAACGCAGCATTGAGCATGTGAACATGTCGAAATCCGCGCGCGTGTGAAGGTACCCGCGATGATATCGTCGATGCCCCCATTATCATGACATGATGCTGGTCAATGACACCGATGTCACCCGCTCCCGAAGGAACAAAAATCGGTTCAATTGGGACTTCAACGGCCGGCAGTATCACCACTCAATGCTTCCGATGACTTGGATCCGGGATGGCGTATGGCGAGACCCACAGGTTGCCTGAGGAGCTAGAATGCAGTTTCCACCACCAACCTTGGAGTGTAGATCTCGTCTTTGCTCGAAGGCAATCATTGATGGTAGGCGTCGTAGCGCATATGGGTAGACAATTTAGCCAGGTCATGGCCCAAGAGTACTTATGATGGTTTGCGAATCGCGTTGACGTCGGGTGGAGGTGTTCCGCACTGTCATCGCGGTCATGCTTGTGTCTTTACAGCGTTTAATGAGGTACCTTGGAAGTTTTACATCGTGGTGTCATTGGGACCGTACACTTGTACCTTGAAATTCAAACTACTTACCATACTGTAGATATACGACCGCCAGTTCACGTAACGTGTAACGCGGGCTCTTGAACCGAACAGTTTTGGAGCTTGTAACGCGTAACATGAGCTGGTGAACAGCGTTACAAGTCAAATTTTTTGCGTAAGAAATTTTCATTTTTTTTCCCGGGTCAAATGGCGCTACAATAAGTAATGTAAGTAATATCAGTAGAGAGAACTTGAACAGATTTTAAGCTTGTAACGCGTAATGGGTGGTCATGAACACATGAACAGATCAAATTTTCTTGTAACGCGTAACATTGCATGAACTGGAGGTCGTATATCTACAGTATGTTGAAACTGTATCCGTGTTATCGACACTCGTGCATATCTGTGTCCGAATTAATGCTGGTGTCGTTGTGGGCATAATAGTGGCTGAGCTATAATTCGCTCTATGCCTATCGTAAATTCTCCACACCATGTTACTACATAGTACTACTTTACGGATCCGACTCGGACAGTCACGTCATGACTCTGTTACTATTCAAGTCAGACCAGGTCAGACCTCGAAAACATCCTCTCGCCACACTGTAAGATACCCTGGGACAACACTCTCTATCCCGTACGCTGCGCCGTATACCATGGATTCCACAATTCCGATTCGTGGCACGACGCAATACAATGATCGGCGACCCGCACTCCGTCAAATCGCGAAAGAAACCCTCGCCGCAATCGAGAAGGGATTTGTTCTTCACGGCGTCTCACACGATCTCGAAGCAAAGACTGACGATTCGAAGAAACGCACGACATACTACGCTCCCAATTCACTCCTCTCTACATGGTCTACATCCGCCTCGTCTAGCACGAATCTACCTCCTCCCACGCAATTCTCCATACTCGAAGTATCTACACTCGCAGCGGCACGGCTGCTCTCAACGACCGCCGTCGACGGAGAAAAGATAGGCATACTCAATTTCGCATCAGCAAAGAAGCCAGGTGGGGGTTTCTTGAACGGCGCGCAGGCTCAGGAGGAGTCGATTGCGCGGTCGTCGACATTGTACCCCACGCTCAAGACGGCAACCGCCCAGAACTTTTACACGCTCCACAACAAGGACGCGAAAGACGGATACTACTCCCACGCAATGATTTACTCGCCCGGGATCGTCGCATTTCGCGATGATGATGGGGGATGGCAGGAACCGATCGAAGTGGATGTCGTGACGAGTCCGGCCGTGAATGCTGGTGTAGTTCGGAGGTCTCTCTTGGGCCAGCTAGCGAAGAAAGGGACCGAGGAGAAGATTGAGAGGGTTATGAAGGAGAGAATGGGCCGGATATTGTTTCTATTTGAGCAACAGGGAGCGAAGCATATCGTGCTGGGAAGTTTCGGCACAGGGGTATTCCAGAATAACGTGGACGACGTCGCTCGCATATGGGCCTCGCTGCTGCGCGCGCCGGACGCGCGATTCGCGCACAGTTTTACGCGCGTCGTCTTTGGGATTCTGGGCAAGAAGACGTTCAACGTCTTCAGTGAGGCGCTCAATACATGACTGAATTTAGGGTTAGGGCTTGGAACGTGACCGTTGTATGTAGCATTTTCTAGAAGGATCGCCGTTATAAAACCTTTTTATAACCCTTTGACTGTCGTTCCCTTGCGATACTTACCTGCTTCCAGTCTACACCATCTATGTCCGACGTGCGTGACGTTCTAGGCCAATTGAGCAACTGACTGAAGCCGATGCAGGCCAACTCTCTCAAAGATCTTGGAAACAAGGCCTTCGCGGCCAAAGACTACGACAAGGCTATCGATCTCTTCTCACAGGCTATTGCGATCGATCCTACAAACCACGTCTTCTTCTCGAACAGATCTGCTGCCAAAGCCGGAAAGAAAGACTGGGATGCTGCTCTCGAGGACGCGGAAGAGGTTCGTCCTTGTCATTCTCCACTTACATGTATTTATTCAGCAAAAGAATCTAGTGTGTAAAGCTGAGCCCGAAATGGGGAAAGGGATGGGCGCGTAAAGGTGCTGCACTACACGGCGCGAGGCGCTACGATGATGCTATCGCTGCATACCAGAGCGGCTTGGAAGTAGAGGACAGCCCCGCGCTCAGGAAAGGTCTCCAGGAGGTTGAAAGCGCCAAATGTGAGTAATTCTATATGTGGCGTTGTCATTGCGTTGCCAATCGTTCTTCCTCTAGCTTCCGAGGGAGGAGCAAGCCCGTTTGGCAACCTGTTCTCTGATCCCAGCCTTTTGGCCAAGCTCGCAGCCAATCCGAGAACACAAAAGCACATGGCCGATCCTTCCTTCGTTCAGAAGGTTTGCGCTTGATCCTATTCTCTTTTTAATAGTGTCTTACAGTCCTACAGATCAGATTGTACCAGACAAACCCTGCGTTGGCACAGTCGTAAGCTTTTTACGCGCTTTCGTGCTTTCAGCCAAATATAAAATCGAGTCTCAGGTCATTCGATGATCCTCGCATGATCGACGTCATGGGCGTAGCTCTGGGTATCGACATGCAAGGCTTCTCGCGCCCGGAAGGGTCTGACGAACTCCCCCCTGGTGTGAACGCCCAATCCCAATCACCCCCTCCCCGATCCACACCCTCGGCCTCCTCATCCAGACCTGAACCTGCACCGGCCCCGGCCCCTCCTGCCCAAGAGGATATTGAGATAACGGAGGAGGATGCCGAGGAGGCCAACGCCAAGAAGGCTGCACTTGCCGCTAAGGAGGCCGGAGCCGCGGCCTACAAGCAGAAGAACTTCGTGGAGGCCGCAACACAGTTCTCGAAAGCATGGGACACCTGGCCTAAGGACGTGACATTCCTTACGAACCTGGGAGGTAGGCCTTCTGCATTCTTTGTGGAAGCGGCTATGGTATTAACCTGCATTCAGCCGTGTATTTCGAGCAGGGAGATTTCGACAAGGCCATCGAGACGTGCGAGAAAGCCGTTGAGGAAGGACGATCGGTGAGCACCATGTCTACCCTTCCTGCCACAGCGGCGGATATTGATCTTTCACCTCCTGAACAGATCCGTGCCGACTACAAGCTGATCGCGAAGGCCTACGGCCGCATCGGCTCGGCTTTCCTGAAGAAAGACGACCTCCCTTCCGCGATCAAGTACTTCAACAAGTCTTTGACCGAGCACCGCACGCCGGACATCCTGAACAAGCTTCGCGACGCCGAGCGGCAAAAGGCTGAGGCGGACCGCAAGGCGTACATCGATCCCGAGTTGAGCGCGGCCGCGCGCGAGGAGGGCAATGTGCAGTTCAAGGCGGGAGATTTTGCCGGCGCTGTCAAGTCGTACACAGAGAGCATCAAGCGCGACCCCTCTGATGCGCGTGGGTATAACAACCGTGCAGCGGCGTATATGAAGCTTGTTGCGCTGCCTGAGGCACTCAAAGACGCCAACGAGGCCATCAAGACCGATCCCAAGTTCGGTTAGTCTGGGCGATCTCCGCCACGCCACTGTTATCTATTTAGGGCTGACCACGTTCTCTGCAGTCAAGGCGTTCATCCGCAAATCGAACATCTTGTTCGCGATGCGGGACCTGACCAAAGCTATCGAGGCTGTCCAGGAGGCGCGTGACGTCGATACGGAGCATAAACACACGTCCGAGATCTCTCAGCTGGAGATTAAGTTACAGCAGGCGCTGTTTAGCCAGCGGGGCGAGGAGACGCAAGAAGAGACGCTCCAGCGTGCCATGCGTGATCCCGAAGTCGCTGTACGTGTCCCGTCTCTCATTCCTCCAGGCGCGCAAAGAATTGAACACCTCTTCTTCCTTTTCTTGCTCTGTAGCAAATCATGAACGACCCTGTCATGCAACAAATCCTGCAGCAGGCGCAGACCGATCCTGGTGCGCTCCAGGACCACATGAAAAACCCGGTGGTGAAGGCGAAGATCCAGAAACTGATCAACGCGGGCATCATCAGGACTAGATAAGCTGCAGCATGACCTTGAGGATGTGGAGTTTTCGTTGTCTGCTTCGCGCTCTGTTGCGCTCTCTCCTCATGTGAAGGAACGATGCTGTTAGGATACAATCTGAACTGAATAGATACTCTCGTACACTAGCCAATGTAATCTGTGTGGACGTTTCACAAGATCCCGCGCGCTACATATACGTGTCGAGGCCCTCAAGTGCACAAATCCTGGATATCCACACCGAGGCACTTGACAGAACCTAGTCAGTCGATGGATCCAAGCGAGAATGCCGCGTCCTGCTATCCGGCGGCGTCGCCAGAAAATTAAAGAACTAAGCACGATCGTGATTGCAGGTGTCGGTATGGACCCAAATGCAGGGACGCAATCGACCGTTCAACTCTCGTTTGTGCTCAAGTCACCATCTCCACTCAACGTTTCCTATAGACCGGCCTCGCACACCCTTATATGGCTTGTAGACCTCCCCAGTCACCTTCAGCTGCTCGACCTTTAATGAAGAGAATGTGTACGACTGGATCTCGAAGCGGATCTGCACCGCATGGGAAGGGCGAGGTGTGGGTACCCTGTTTCGTGCGTGTCAGCGAGGGCCCAAGGCAGTGAGTGTTACAGCTTACGATGTGGTAATGAATGAACCACGGAGGCTCCATGAGCTTGAAGGTGAGACGGTAAGGATCTCCCAGCGGAGGATCTAGATCAAAATCAAAACAAGTAAGCAAATGAAAGATGGCCAAGTGTCTGGGTGGATGTATGAAAAAGTGGAGATGAGAAGATCGTGTAAACGTACCTTCTTCGTTGAGTCAAACGTCCACGACGCACCTACCCCGCCCACGCCTCGGCCATACCGATCCGCTGTACCTCCACGAGTAGCAACACACTTGATACCGCCGGCACCCGCACCAAGGTGCATCTCGGCTACAACATGCTCAATGTCCCTCGTGGTGAGACGTGAGGTGAGCGTTATATCGAAGTTCCCTAATAGACCTTGAGATCAGACCAGCCAAAATGAAGGCGTTTCCAAGGTCTGCACATACCGCCGTTGTCCTCGAGCTCCACCGCCGTCTTGAGCGTAAAGGGGATCGGTATGTTTTCTCTTGCCAGATTCAATGTGGGCGTTTGGGGCGTAGAAGGTGTGGTCACAAATTTGGCAGCTGCAGATGAGGGGTTGGGTGAATAGCGGTATTCCCCCAGCACAAAACGGCCATCTGGGGGAACAAAGGACAGCACTTTGGAATCGGACCAGCGCTTTAGCCTGCCAGACTGAATCAGCTAACAACAAGGTTATATGTGTGTGGTGGTTGTGTACCGAATGCACGGGTGGAAAGCGCAATCTGTGAGGACTTGGGGATTTGTGAACGAAAGTTGGCAATCGGGGGTACCTAGCAAGAATGACAGTCCTCCAAACATCTTCAAGAAGAGAGGTCGTCACATACCCGATAGCCTGGAATTAGTCTCAATCTTTCCCCACACGGAGCTGGAAAGCGTTGTGCCATGTCTGGAGACACCCATATTAGAACGGACAGATATTATGGTAACGCAGCACCGACTTGTTGACGATGGCTTTTAGCTCTTCCACCATATCGAAGTAGATCTCATTGCTCGCGTAACGCACTCCCGCCTTTCTCCAGGGTATTGGCGACGAGAAGGGGCCACTTCCGAGTCCCGAGCCAGAGTTGATCGTTGTGGTGATGTTTGCGCCCGCGACGTTCAAAAGTTTGGTGAGGAGGGTGGGGGGTAGGACGATATCACGAAGGGCATTGGGGGACGTAGTTAGAGGATGTCCTCCGGCGTCCAGCGTCTCTTCCAAAAGCTGGGAGTCGTCAGCCTTAGTTAGCAAAGGCAACTTGAGCTGGACCGGGGACATTACCTGGTAAACAACGTCGAAGTTCTCCTTTAGCGTCGCAGCTGAAATATTGCCAAAGTATTCATTCAAGATGTCCAAGAAAGTCTGGATGAATGCGAACGCGAAGAGTGGATCGACTGGTAGGGTGTATGATGAGCAATGCTTCACAGGAGAAAGACCGCTCGAGACAAACCGTCACCACTGACCGGACACAGAATCCTTATATCACTGTACTGGACGTGGCAGCACGCTGAGGCCGATGCTGTGTTGTACGGCGGCACATATATGACAGGATCGACGTTGCCAGGACTTTTCGCGAGAGCATTATTCAGAGCGTCGATGTGCAGAAGTGGGTACGAGGGGGATGTCAACCGGAAACCTGACTGGATTATCGGACGCCTTTAGATGAATGTTACATTAGCTTTCAGGACTTGGTACACAGCTAGAACGGACCCAGTGTTGTCCAGAATGATCAGCCCGTCGATAGCCATGATGAAAGAGAAAGAAGTGTATTGATCAACGTATAAATAGAATCCCTGTGCAATATGACGAGTTATTTATCTACTACATACTGTACTAGGGTGAAGCCCAAGACCAATCCAAATAACCCGAATCCTTGATAATCTGTTGGACATCGTCCTCTGCTTTCTTCCGATCCTCATTATCCCCATCCTGTAACTCTCTCCACACTCTAACGCACTCATGGACTTCCTCCGGCTTGCTAAATCCCGCCACCGTAGGTACATCCCTGTGAGTTCTTGTGTTTCGAATAGCGTATCCAAGAGCAAGGTCAGGCAATCCTTTTGGCCACACGCCCGATGCTTGTATGACGGCAGCGGAGAGCCCCGCAGGCGCAGGGTGCCAAGAAGGAGGCGATGGAGTCAGCAGGCCCATGCTGAACGGAGATGCCGCCAGCAGTTGGCCGACCTTGGCACGCTCACGCAATTGCGGAGCGTACTCTGCGAAGGTGCCGTTCTGCAGCGATAAATGAGCATAAGATAACAAGACGTCGACCGGCTTGAAGGGCGCGGTATGAAGGATGAGCAAGGCCAAACGCAGAAGCGTTGGAAGTGGATAGCCTGCATCCCGATGAGCTGATGGACATGGGCGGAGGGTCATCAAAACTCACCTGTAATACCAATGTGCTGAACGAGACCCTCTTCTTTTAGTTTGCTCAACTCTGCGAAAGCGTCAAGGATCTTCTGATCACCATCCCCTCTAACCTTGCCCTCGTCACCCTTGGCCAAGCCATACGCAGCGCTCTCTTCCGCTAAAGCAGAGAGGTTGCTCCCTGTGGTACGGGGTGCGACGGGTGTGCTCACAAATTCGACATCGTGGAGAAACACCACATCGAGGTAATCCGTCTGGCATCAGGCGGCGATGGACAAGGTGAAGGCAGTGGTGGTCAGCAGCCCAGCGATACGCACCATCGACTACACCACAGGCGCCGGAGTCATACTCTCAGTCGACTCCTCAGTGCGCGCGTGCGGGTTCATTTTAGCTCAGGTCGACAACCATGATCGGCACCGACCATCTCAATTTGGGTCCATCTCTTGCAATGACCGTGACCGTGAAACACGGTACTCGCAGGTGAAGCTCGAACTCGGCCTGTTTCGCGCACTGAACGCCACCAAAATCTTTCTCATTGGTCTGCCAACGTTCACGGTGGAGGTCGATGCGAAATACATCAAGGGTATGATAAACCGCCCCGATGTTCACCCGAATGCGGCCATGAACTGGTGGATCACAGCAATACTCCTTTTCGACTTCAAGTTGGTACACGTCGCGGGGAAGAGGTTTGGCGCACTGGACGGGATTGCCGAGGAGGGAGCGGACAGTTGATGAGGGAGACCATGATGATAATTGGGAGGACTGGGTCGAGGAAATTTTGGGGTGCGGGGTATGGGTGTCAAGGGCGCTGGAGTTGAGGGGCGGGGGTGGGATCTTGGAAGTTAAGCAGGCGGAAGGGATAGTGGCGTTCAGTCCGGCCATGGGAGCAGGCGGAGAGGGAGGCGAGATAGACGTGGAGGTATCTTGGGATGGGGAGATGGAGCGGCGGGAGCAGGAATTGGCGGTGATAAAGATGTATCTTGCGATACTCGAAAAGCCGAAACTGGACGCAGCCGCTATCAAGACGTTTATCCGATGTGCGTCTAGTTTTTTCGTTTGAGGGGTTCGGCTATGGTGCAAGGAGGGTGGAGTTAGGAAGGCGGATCGGCTACGCATCATGAAGGCGGCCCACGATGATCTCGGACATAGAGGACAGTACGCCACACGACACACAATCGCCGCCCGCTTGGCCCGGGCTCGACAGCAACGTCAAATGGTATCTCGAAACCTGTCGTCCTTGTCAGGTTCATTCCATGGAGAAGGTCATCATACCACCTACCGTCTCGATTCCTGCCGGCCTGTTCAAGAAGATGTACGTGGTCACAATGCACTTCCCCGCGTCAAACGGTTTCAAATACCTGGTACAGGGAAGCTGTAGCTTGGTGGTGGGCTGAGTAGCGGAAGCTGAGAAAGGAGAAAGGAGAACGGGGCAGCAGTAGGGTCGCACATCTTTGAGGAAGTGTTGTGTCGGTGGAGGGCAATTGGTAGACAACGGTACTCCGTGGGTACCGGCGCTCGATTGGCTGACGACGAAATACGGTATTCACAGAATACGCATCAGCGCGTACAACTCACTATTGAACGGGGTCGTCAAGAACCACAGACCAATCCTGGACTTACTGGTGAAGGTCTGCAGTGGCGATATGCGGAAATGGTCGCAACACGCACCTTATATCTTCTGGGCGGACAGAATCACAGCACTGAGCCTATCCTTCCCTTCGACATTACAGAGGCGACCTTCTCGTTCCCGGACGTTTCGTCTCGCCTGTCCGACGCGGCGCTCATTGCAGCGCGTGCCATCCAGCTGGAACGGAGGGACGAAGACCTCGCCCGCATCCATGACATTGTCCTTCCCCACCGCTACGAATCCATAGCCGACTTCATTTCATCAGACGCCACGAGAATGTGATACATGCCTACATTTCGATTTCGTACCTGGCGAGCTGCTTATGGTTCTGAACAAGAAGATCGAGCCGGACCTTGGAAGGAAGTGCCGCCCCAGATATTTCGGTCCGATGGTCGTTGCAAAGCGCCTGAGAAGTGGGGTGTACTGGTTGGCAGAGGTGAGTGGCGCAAAAGCGGAAGTTCGTCCTTTCCGTCTCATCCCATACCGCGCGCTCGGAGAAGGTAGTGAAAGTCACGAAGTACGTTCGTCGTTGATCAAGCAGACTTGGACGAGATTGAGGATGAGGAGACAGAGGAGGACGAAGATTGACGGTGAATGGTGGGAGGATCAACCAGGGACGGTTTATGTTCAAAAAGTGGGAGGGAGATGTGGGGTTCGACTCGAAACGGTTGAGAGCGGAGGCCTGGTGCGAGCATTGAGACGAAGGAGGATCGTGATAGTGATAGTGATTCATTCCCAGCTGTGTTAGTATTACATAGGGTTGTTTTCTTCTCTCTTTGTTCGACACCGCCTGAACACCCCATCTATATACGATACGCTACGAAATACGAAATCTGTTGACCATTTACCTCGACCGATCGGCTTCTTTTCTTCGTTCTCGTCTTCTCTACACACCGATCACCTGTTCGGTCTGAATCCTTTGTTCTCCTGACATCTTAGCCTCTCAGACCCCCACACGTCGTATACCCGAGCTACGTTCGATTTGACACTTGAGACATCACCTTTTCAACGGTTTCCAGAGCTTTCAAATTCAATGTATTACCATCCGCTTCTGAACCACTTTCGCCCTTGTCCGGTGGAGTAGCCAGTTCAGAACCACTTCCACCCTCATCCGAAATTTATGCCGCATGGGGGTCCATTGTTGGCTTTGACAAATCCCGCGCGACCTGTGTCTTCACATGCTCGATGGTGGTGGCGTTGGCAGTTTCGATGGAGCCTTTAAGTCCAACGACCGCAGTCAGAGGGAGGGTTGGGATTGCCCAATTGGCATAGGGCTTTCTTTCCGTGAGTGCCGCTCGTCCTCCATTGCCTCAGCTCAGAACCCCTGCTCCCACCACCTGTTGGATATCGGAAGGCCTGCATCCACGATGAACAGCACATACAGCTTCTCTTGCTACACCCAATAGTCGCATGGGATTGTCTGGCACTTGAACACTAGCCAATGCACTCGGGGGTACTGCAGTTCGCAGGTGGGCCATGTCTTCGCTTGCTGGCGATGGGGACGATGTTGGCGCCGCAACTTCTGTGGACGTATGGGAGGCCGCGAACGTAAGGGATGGCCGTAACAGCGAGCTACTGCTAGAGTGTTTCGCTGGTGACATGAGAGCTGATTTGCTTGCTTGGGACGATGCAGGCGCCGCAGCTTTTGTCGACGCATGGGAGGCGGGTGTTGGTCTTATCAATGAGGTTGTACGTGCGGGTGGCACGAGGGCCGATTTGCTTGCTGGGGACGATGCAGGCGCCGCACCTTTTGTTGACCCGTGGGAGGCTGCGGCCGAGAACGTAAGTGATCGTTTTCCCAATGAGCTTCCGGGGTGTTTTGCGGGTGGCGCAGTTGGAGTTGGAGATGATGCCGGTGCTGCGCTGGGTGGGCACAAGAAAAACAGAACTATTAGAATTTCAGCGTGCACACGTGGCCGAACTTGTCTTTCAGTCCACAGGTCCTTCAACGTGTCCAAGTTGCTGCTGATCGTTTCCTGTGAAGCCATGTCCGAAGACGTGTCCGAAGTGCTATGGCGCTTCTTCATGGCCTTCGTGGGTAGCACCTTGGGTAGTGTAAAATCCAAAGAGCGGCCCTGGGACTGTAGCGCTGGCATGTCGATCCAGAGAAACGACGTTGGCTGCCGAATACCTAACGTTTCTAACATGTTGCGAAGCCTTGCTATGCGGGAATATTGGCAGACTTTATTAAGCCGCCGGACAAGCTTCTCAATCTCGAATAGTGGCCAACCCTCAACAAGTAACGTTCTGTCAATGATCTTGTTCAGAAAAGTGGTGTTGCGGAGTAGGTCGGCAACCTTGAAGAGTTCCAAGAATGTGGCGATAGATCCCTGGATATTGTCGGGGTCCACCTGAGCCGAGGAAAGGGTTCTGCACCGGAACAGTAGGAGGGCGAAAACGTCCTTTGCTAATGGGTTGGGTGGTGTGGTCGAAGACGGAGCCAGTGATTTACGGAGCGTTTCCGAATATTCAAATCCAAAATCGGCAGCAGGGCCAAGTGCGAAGAAGGGATCCTGGCCGTTTTGGGGTGACAAGTGGCACAGCAAGTTGCGTAAATTCTTTGACCTCGGGAACACCTTCTCAATAGGACCAAAGGCATGAGCTTCTTTAGTAGCAAGACGGAGTAGTGCTCCCAGAACGCCCCGAAGTGTGTCGTGTAATGCGGCCAATCGCTTATTCATATTTTTCGCGCTGTGGGATATGAGGAAGGGAAGAATGTCCTCCCATTGATCTCCAGGGTGGTCGAGAACCAAGGATAAGAGTTCGGCTGTCTTTTTGTTATCATCGAATCGTTTTTTGCAGCCATTTCTAGCCAAGATGAGACGAGGCGGGTTGTTGGACTTATCGAAGGCAGCCGCGATAACATCACCAGGGTCGCCGGTGGTCAGACACACCGAAACCAGGTCGAGGAGTTGCATTTTACGGTTGGCGTTCCGAGTGCGGTCAGCCTTGTTCGTAATGAAGAGGTGAGCCTCAGAAAGCGGATACTCGGAGTGAGCCATGAGTTCCAATAAGACTAAGTCTTCAGAAAGAGAGTACTGAGGGCTTTTCATGGTGTGGCAATGGGGCAGTGCAACGAGAATTGGGGAGGGAGGAGGAGGAGTTTATTATTGTTTTGGACAACGCCGATGGGTATCATACTGGAAGAAATATGCAGTGGCTGACTGCACAGGGACAGAGCACATACTTGCCATATAGCACCAGGCTTTCCATCGTTGAACAAGACTCCACCCGATCCAGAGGAAAAGCAAAGAAGATCTTATATACTGAGGAAATATGTGAAAGCCGGTCGAGGAAATACTTGGCGCATAGCACCAGGTTTTTCGTAACTGAACAAGATCCCGCGAGATGTTTGAACAGCGTCCAGATGATCAACAGCTGCCTGCAGCACAGCACAGAACCACAACATCGACTACTGCTCCTGTATGCTCCAGAAACTAGTTCTGCTTCTCGATCGTCATCCTGCCTGCATGGCAGGGCCTCTGGATTGAGAGAGGGGGAAAGGAGATGGCGTGGACGCAAACACGGGAGCATGAGAACGCAAGCATCATAAGTAGTTGGCGGGAACAGGTATGCAGAACAAGGGAACAAAGATGAGAAGATTTGTCCGCATCCGTGAACGTGTCCAGACCCCTCCTACGACAAAACAAGACTACGCCATTGCTCAACCCACTCTGTGCCATACCATGGGAATCGTGAGCTTGCCATCGCGTGTCGTGGCCTGGCTTGGGTAGTATCACATGTCGCCGGTTCCGCCGTACCACAGGTCACAGCCTGTCAAAGAGGTGAGGGGTAGACATCTGGACAGCATGTCGATATCAGTATGGATAAGAGATAAACCAGGAGAGAGAGTAGGCGCTGTGCGCAAGACCGTCATAATCATGCGAGGCAGAGGAGCGGCGAGCCAGGGACAGTGGGCGTCGTGGTCATTTATTGATATCCGACTGTCTTCGGTGTGGCACTCACACGCTTGACCTCTCATCTCGGGGAAGAAATCAGGCACCTCCAACGGCACCTCGAGCAGACATCAATCAATCGGTTGCGCTCAAGGTAACATGAAAAACTGCTTACTGTTTCACCGCCACAAGCATGAGGGCGACGAAGAGAGCGGGACAGCGACGTGAACAGGACTGGTCGCAAGGCAGGATCGAAGAAAGCTGCGTGCTGGAATGACAAGGAGGGGGGGTGTCAGTCAGAAAGGAGTAATCAGGAAAATAAAGTGAAACATCTGTGGGAAACGTGCACCATGCTGAGCAAACCATCAAGTTCGTTGGATTTTCTCGTCAACGTGCTGGACAGCGAGATCGACGGGTAGAACATGTGGTGGCTCGACATGGAACGAGCAAGCGGAGCAAGGTGAGGAGAAGGAGGGCTGCATGGTCGAGGTACTAGGGTGAAGAGGCGCATGGGAACGAAGTACATGGGTTCACTAATGTCAGTGTGTAGATGGGCGTACTTAATGGCGTTGGAGGCGGGGAGCTCATTCGATGGCCCTGATAGCACTGGGGCGGCGGCGGCAAAGCTCAAGACTAGTAAGCGTGGACTTCGAACTTGAAGACTGACTTGGACTGAAAAACAGGGCACAGGATTCATCGATGAGTTACTCACTGAGGATGGCCTCCACCATGCCGCAGTGGTTTGGCATGTCAAGGAGGTGGTTACAGTTTGTGATTGATCAGACACGACTTGCAATTACATGTCGTTCATTGATCGAAATGACGGCTATCCCTGCGAAATTCGTCAAGACAAAGCTACAGCAAAGCTAAGTACGAACTTGATAAAGCACGCCCCGGTTCGACTACTTTCATCTCGGCGCGTACACACCACAATATTTGCCATTATCCCTACCTCCAGGCCCATAGTGTCCCTCTCCAATGGGGCGTAGTGTTCGTGCGGGGTGCGAACGCATGGTCGTGGTTCTGCTCAGATCGGAGGGACTCGAGGCCGGCATGGAGTCTCACCAGGACAGGGATAAAGGTGTACAAGGGAAGATAATGGCGGTGATGGTGGGCGTAATTGCTGGGAGTCAGTGGGACGATATGCTCTCAAAGTCCGGTACATTATGCATTCATGCCACGACGGTACAGATGTGCCACAAACTTGCATAAGTAATGAGAATGATGAGAATGATTATGATATTCTGATAATAATTCCTCTCAGATTGCCATATGGCTGCCCAACAGCAGCTCTTCGAACAACTCCTCATTCTTCATGAGCTCGGTTATCCGAAGCGCACCCTGCCAGTGGGACGCTACCCAGGTCATCCCATAGAGGACCGTTACAAAATCGATTCAAACACCAAACTCGACCTACGCATGCTCGACCTCATTGCTGGGTGTCTAAGCACAGGACCTGACGACGTTGTTGCTGCCGCCTTTGACAAACGTCAGGAACTCAGTCTCATACTCGCCAAGAGCACACCCGTCGTCCACAGAGACCATGAGACCGTGCACGCCTTCCTCTCGGCCCTGAAAACAGCCCATGATTGGACCCAGCTCATCCCTTTCCTGATCAAATACATCGAACAGAATATCAACGAGCGTGTTCGACGCCTCAGGTTATCATTTGATGATATCTTTGACGACCTCATCTCGGAGACTGCTGGGCACGCATTTGCGTCAACACAGGATGAATTACCACATTCCAAATCATTTCGCAATTCCTATTACAAGGGACGTTCGGAACCATCAGCCAAGGAGGTGTTTTGCGACGCTGTCATGTTTTGCCGGGATCTAGCTGCATATCCAACGCAGAACTCTGCCGACGAAGCCCACGAGTCCCAGAGCAATTTCCTGAAGCTCTTCACCATCTCTAAGGTTGTACGACACGCCCGCTTTATCGAAAATATCACCAGGCGTAATTCAGTGGAATGGGAGCTCAGACGGCGTGCGGAAGAGCTCAAGCGACGCCTCGACAAGATATGCGAATTCGAGGGACTCAACCTCCTCATTAAGCGAGTACAACAGCTCCCTTCCATCCGATTCACTTGGCTTGACAACCGCGGTTGTGCGCCGGAGGTTCCACTAGCCTCGTTCGACGCGATGAAGGTCATCTCAACCTTTCTGCGGCGAACCAGATCTTCTCCCAATATTCTGAAGGCGTTGTCCGAGAAACACCCCCACCTGACGGAGAACCTGCAGCGCCATCGAGTGGACTTGAATCCGTGTCTACATCCTGAACTGCAAATTATCCTCCGCTTTGGCACGCCATCGACATCACCGCTAGCGGTCCCTTCATATCGCCGTGTCCCCGCGCATCCCATCGGGTGTAGCAAAAGTTGCTGCTTCTTATGCCAGCGGTGGATTTCTGAATTCAATGGACAATATGCACTAGGATGGATCACTAGTGCTCCACATCCTGGAAAGCCGTGTGCTAACTGGGTGCTGCCTCGCATCCTGGATGGTCCGCCGGGGAAATTCATGGGACCTTCCGATCGGATCTGCTGGGACGTGGACGAGTGGTTGTTCGATACGTTGCATTGGGAGGCGGAAGACCCGTGGGACTCGGACTAGTTGCTCTCTGCCCGGATTATTTATTCCCAACGTGTGCTGTGGGGCGACATAGGAGCTTCATATTACTATGAATTAAATTCTTTCTCAATTCATATCACAGATGCCGTTTGTGACAATTATATACATAAGTTGGAGAGCCTGTCCCATCCAGTTGTATCCCGACTGAAAACCATTGATCAACCTTGGGTGCGTTCTAATGCTCTTCGACTTCCCCATAGACAAATACCAGCTAGTTCGGCAGCTCCAGTGGCCACAAGGATTGGGAGGTGCACTGAATTCAGAATCAACCGCACATTTTCCGGACATGGAGGGAACTTGGCCTGGGACGAGTAATGGCTGATGTATGCTCAGTTCTAAGCTCAAGGCTCTAGCTAGATCACGGTGATACAAAGCCCCAAATGATTCGAGGGAACCAAGCTCTAGACCCTGCTTAGGAAGTTAGGGCATACTGACGAAAGAAATTTCGGAGCATGGTCGTAATACCACTCAAGCTCTAGTTCTGAATTGACAAGGTCTTGAACAAACATTCAGCGATTTCCCAATGCTTCGTGTGTCGCTTGTCTGTACCTCGCAAATGTATGTCGATGGCATGATTGAGACCAGCATCCCATTTTTGCGCAGTCGTTCCAAACTACGCTTGACGCTCTCGCGTATCCTAGATGGAGAGTAGTCAAAGTCCGAACGGCCAAATCGACCGCACTTGGTTATCTAAAAAAGTTCTTGATTGATTACGCTGCCGATGAATAGGTCTATGTTGATTGCTCACCAGCTTGTACGACGAGCGCGGAAACTCGTCTTTCACGGCTTGCAGCGCATTACCCAGGATGATCTCGGATGGACCATAGTAGACCGACGTATCAAAGGCGTGGATGCCGTATCTGAACGAGTGGATTTTGAGATGAATGAATCTAGAGCATGAAGTCCCGAAACAGGACTCACCGAAGTGCCAATCTGACCGTGCGCTCTGGGAAACTGCTCTCGAGGTAGTCATCCGAGTTATACTGGTTTGCAAACGTCCCAGCTCCAAAGACTATTACGGGTAATTGCAGTAGTCCCTCAAGAGTAGTCTGTGATATTTGTCACAAAATCATGACATTGATGCAAACAGATTGCGACGAACAAGAGGCGCGCCTGGCACAGGAACGTCGCTGGTATCGGTGGCCATCGTCGTCGATGAGCTTCAGGAGATCCCTCACGATAGGAAGGGAAAGGGGTTCATCAGGTCGACGTCATGTTAGGGCTTCAATTTTCAAAGGCATGACAAACGCATCAGTACGTGACCTCGTACTCGGCTCGTACTCGGAGGACGAAATCCGGTCGGTGCAGGGTAGGTTGCGAAGTTCGGATGGCAAAATGTTGTAGTATTTCACGGTGGGTACAGACAAAATAAAGAAGAGAAAGATCTTTCGATGTTGAGTCCCAGCCTCTACAGCTTGTCGCGTGTCCAGCTGTAAACGCGGCATTAGTATTCAGTCGCCCCGCAAGAGCCAAGGGCCAACGAACCTTTTGTCGAACTTCTGGTTGACGGTCAGAAGCTTGGTCTGTTCGCCGGGCTGAATCGTGTTCCAGGGTGTAGGGTTGCTCTTGGTCCAGATAACTATTAGGGAAGGCACGACACGTGAGTTTTGAGAGCTAAGTCCGGCAGCACAAATGACTCACCATTGGGACCCATTGCCAGACGATATGTGTACCATGTAGCACCGGCGACGACACCACCAATGATCGCATAACTAAAGACACCATAGGTCAGTTCCGGGATTTTGTAAATGTGAGCAGTTTCCTGCTCACATTGGGATAGCCTGGAGGGAAGTGATTAGCAAAAGAAAAATAGATAGCAAGTGATAACACGGACCTCGACGGCGAACCAATTCTTCAAGAGAGAGCTACGCAGAGGGCGAGGGGGCGACATGGCTGTTGGATGAGTGAATTACTTCCAAGTTGTTGGCCAGGCCTGGACTGCTTGTTTCTCACGATCCACGGACAATTCCGGAGGCATCCAGCCAGAACTGACATGGACCAACTTACTCTCCAATATTCTCGTTCGCTCAAAAAAACATGCTTGTATATGACAGAATCGGGTTCAAGCCATGTACAAATACATAACACACAGGGGTTGCATCTAGCTACCCAGATAAAGATAGGTGGTAAGAGATATACACAGAATTCTTTGAGTGCGGAACGGGACAGAGATGACGGGGATGCGAGATAGATGAAAGGACGAGGAGAGAGGGAGAGAACAAAGAAGGTTGTGTGGAGTGGTAGGCGCATAGAGAGGCATAGGAGGCGTAGGGCGTAGAGCATGATGTGTTTGAGGAAATCAGTCATGTTGAATGGCAACAAAACAAGTGGAATATGTCAAAGAACAATGTCCAAAAGGAGGGTAACGTAATACACAACGAAGGAACGGGACGAACAGTGTTTGAGAGTGGGCAGCCTGTCGATGGCGGAAATGGGCTGATCGTCAAAGGGCGACCGCCTCTTCACCGCAATTGTCGCACCAAGCCGTAACAGAAGTCCTCATTTGCATCGTGCCCTCGCGCTCTAGGCGGCCCCGCAGTTTCTCCAGCTGCTTTTCCTTGGACACAAAGCCCCGCTTTGAAGACTGCTGCGACACGGACCCCGTTGTGGGGACAACGCCATGGGTTTTCGGTGCACTAGCGGTATCGAAGGACGACGGCGGGGCGGATACTTGCGACCATGACATTGGAATAAAATTCGTGAAGGTCTGAAACGAGAGCCGGGCTGAAAGCGGCGACGACACGATCGATGAGAAAGACGAGGGTATCCTAGGTTCAGCCACGGGGGATGCAACGGGCGGACGCGACGGAGATGGTATAGAAAAGTTGCGGCCTTGAACAGAATAAGGGTATGTTTGTGTTGGGGTGGTAGTAATAGTTGATGCAGAGGGTAAATTGTCGGTGTGAATGACGAAGTGGTCCGATAAATCGATGCTCTTCATGACCGAGTGCGCGGGGGGCGCTGTGTGTACGTCGCGGGATGATCTACGAAGGGGATTCGTGTTCATGACGAGTTCGACTAAAGAGCATAGAGCGAGATCAGTAATACGTACGCATGGTAGGAGATTGAGGGGCAAAGGTCGAACCATGTGCTGAAACATTTTGACTTTTGGTGTTGTTTGCCAACATCAGCGGCTTCCGCTGGGGAGGACGAACAAACGTCGCGGCTGCCACCTTAGACTTCGCAGAGGCGGAGACGCTTCGCAAAGGAGAAGGCGAAGATATGGGTTGGGGGATGAATGAAGGCATCGCGCCGCCACGTTTATTCGGAGGTGTGACGAATGCATTGGTCGAATAATGGGGATTCGAGACTACGCGGTTCACTGAGGCTCTGGGAGGGGTGGAAGTCGACATGTCTGGGAAGGAAAACGAATTGAAGGGTTTTACGGAAGTGGCACGAGGAATCGAGGATGGTGAAGATGCGCGAGGAGAGGAGGGGCGAGGAAGAGACGAGGGGGGCGTGATCAAGACGGAAGGCGAAGGGACGGGAGTCCTCTTTGCTTCGGCAGGCTCAGAAGGAACCGGCCTGCCAAAGTTGAACGGCTTAGCCAAAGGAGGTGGTGAAAAAACCGACTGTGTCTGCTCTGGCGCAGGTTCAGAAGGAACGAGCGGCCTACCAAAGTTAAAGGGAGCAGGGTCAGAGTCCTCCTCCTCGTAATCCGCATCGAAGAATTTGATAATCGGAATAGAGGGCTTCACCGGCGACGGCGAGCGCTGTGAGTCAACGATCTCGTCCTCCTCAGCAGGCGGCGTGAAGGTGATCTGGATGCCACCAGCTTCGCCGAACATATCATCGTCGTTAACTTGCGTCTTCTCCTCTTCCTCGGGAACAGAGCCAAGGGCCTGAGGCGACTTGATCTCTACACCAGCGCCGAGGGGAAAGAAGAACGGTGCATCCTCTTCATTGCCGCCATACTTGAATCCACTTGCAAAAAGGCCCTTGCTCCTCTCGTACGAGTAGGCGGAAGGCGACGCAGGCGCGGAGTCGGTGTTATCCTCGTCGTCCTGGAGGCACTCAAAGAAGCGATCAGCTTGAGGCTCCTGTCGTTCTGTCTCCTTGGAGAGCTGAGCCCCGATCGGGAAGGTCCATTTCTTGGAGAGAGAGGCTCTGGAAGCATGTGTCGGACGGGGAGCATGGACAACAGGAGCGGATTCCGAACTAGCGGTGCCGGCCTTGGGATTGACGGAGGACAGTACTGGGGCTTGAAGATGTGTGATGGACCTCGGGAAGTCATCTTCAGAACCGAAAGACGAAGACGAGTGGAAGCTGACGTCCGAGTCCTCCTCATCCTCGTAACCAGCGAGACCGTTGTCTTCTTCAGAGAAAACGTCCTCATCGTCCTCCTCGACTGCCTTGAGCGACAAGTTGACCTTGAGGTTGCTATCGTCGAACGAGTCCTCGACGTCAGTGAGGGAGCTTTCTGAATCGACGGAGGGGAAGCCATGACCGCGTTTTACTGCGAAGCCAAACGGACGAGGGCGAGACTCTGGAGTCCGAGGAGTCGGGGTAGTCAAGACCTCCTGGTTCACAGCGGCCTCCTCCCGCCTGAGCCTCCTCTCTTCGGAGAGCTCTTGTTTAACCCGTTCAAGTTCTTCCTCAAGGGAGGCAACACGATTCTTCACCTCTCCATTCTCCACTTCGAGTGCTTTCTTCTCCTCCCGTAGAGAAAGGACATCCTTCTCAGCACCTGCAAGCTTCTTCTCTACTGCCCCCTTCTCGACCTCCAACAAGCCTGCCATGGATCTCGCAACCCAGGCATCGCGCCTCTCAGCCTCAACGCGACCAGCAACCACGCTCAGTTGCTTCTCCATATCGCCAACACGGGTCCTCCACCCATCCACGTCGCGTTTCAACTCGTCTCTCTCCCCCTTCAGATCTGCAACGAGGCGGAGCATCTCGTCGTTTGGCTCGCCCGCGCCGTACTCGCTTGAACACGAGAAGTCCGAAGCAAGAGACACGGGTCGGGAGCTCCCAGAGGCGGATATGCCACCCGACGACCTCCTCCGCGTGGACAGCGCACGCTCCAGGTCCGTGATCCTGGCCAGGAGTGCGTTGTGCGATTTGAACAGGAAGTGCTGCTCGCTCGCGCTGAGGGGCCGCGACTGCGTCGGGTGGCTGGGAAAAGACTCCTCCTCGGCGTCACCGCCGCTCATGCTTGCACTACTTGCACTCGTAGTGCTACTGCGGCGGCGGCACCTAGCGTCTGGGAATGACATGGAGTACCGGCGGTCGAACGACGTGGGCGTCATTTCAGGGGTCGGAAGTCCAGCGAGGTTGGTTGTGACGCCGTTGTTGGAGGGCTTGTATGAGATACTGCTGCGGCGACTGCCTTTGATGTCATCAGAGGAGGCAGACACAGGGGATGGGCTCTCAGATGAAGGACTGAAATTCAATGAGAGGCGGCGGAGTGGCGGCGTCGGGCTAGTGGACTGACGTATCGTAACATTTGTAGAGTCATCAGACATGACTGTGGGAACAAGTGCGAGGGACTTCAGACCAAGGCGCGGGCTAGGAGTAAGCGATGGGGTGGGAAGGCTGGCCACTGTGCTGACGAGATTATCAGGCGTCAGCGATAATGGACGGAGGTTCAGGTTGGCAGGGCGTGGGCGAACGGGCGTGGCTTTCGTGATGGCGACTGAGGGAGTAATGGGGGTGACGAGAGCTGCAGGCCCTGTGGTCGATTCCACCTCTTGTGGCTTTGAGGTATCCTCGTCCTCTTCTTCTTCTTCCTCAACCAAAGTGCCCAATTGGTCTTTGGAAGATGAAGAAGCCCCGAGAAGCTTAAACGAATCCCGCTTGTTACCCATGAACGAGTTGATGCTCGGGCCATAACTTGGGGAGGTGTTCTGAGACTGCGAAGGCTTCGTTGCTAGAGGATATCATGAATGATTAAGCACGCAACCACAGGTCTGAAGCTGATAACAATTACTTACAGAAATCGTACATTATCTTCTCCATAACGGGCGTTGACAGCTCAGGGATCTCAACCTTTGAGAACGACACGTCTGGTTTCCCCTCGAGCGCCCAGAGAGCTCGGCGACGTATCGAATCCTTCTCGCCCAAGTTGATGTTGTCGTCGGATGTGGACGGAGGGAGGTCAGGAATGGAAACGCCCATGAGCTCTGCGGATTCGATCCGGGTTGAAACAGACGAGCGGCGCCTGTGATGAGAATTGCGCTTGGAAGGTGGGGCGGGGTTTACAGGTGTGGACATGTCGACTGAGTTCATAGACTTGGAAACAGATAAAGGAAGAGAAGAAATGGAAGAAGAAACAGATGCGTTGCGAGAATGAGAGCGGGCATGAGAATGTCTTTTCTTGACGAGACTGGAAGGAAGACCTTTGCCGAGTTTGAACGACTCGAACTGACGCGAGCGTCAGGCGCAATATACAAGTGAAAATGAAAGAACCTACCCTGTTCTTAGCAGCGAACTCATCTCGCACATTGTCCAGAGTAGCTCCGTGTTCCATGATGCGACTTTTGGTGTAATGAGGGCAAAAAAAGAAAGACTGGTCCTGGTGGGAGTGAAAATAAAAGGAAAGGAAGTGCCGAAGCGTGGCGGAGGAGTGAATCACAGAGCAGCAGTGAGGGACAGACCTGGCCGCTGGGGAGAACGACGACGGGGGTCGTTGAACGGCGAGCTGATGACGGCAGGAAGAGAAACGAACAGCACGTGCAACCCTCCCTCCTCTCCACTCCCACTGGCATGCGGCCCTGATCAGCCAGTGTTCGGATCTCCGTAAACCCACCAGATTCCGTCATAAATACTGTCTCGCCACCATGTGCAGCTCACAAGAAAGCCATGCCGACCCCTACAGCAGAGTCTACCATCTTCTTCTGCTGTGATCTGCAAGCCGGATTCGGTGAGCCACCTCCTAACCTCTAAAGTTACTCATTTGCCCAAACGTTGCTTCTCTCAGGCCCTAGCATCTATGGCTATGAACAGGTAGTAAGCACGGCCAACAACCTGGTCAAGCTGGCAAAGGTGTGTGGCCCTTCTGACGCGACGGCCCATCCAACTAAGTTCGCATCTTGTACATCGGCAGATCCTTGGAATTGAAGTCGTCTCCACGACACAATATGCCAAGGGTACGTAGATGCCATTCTCGCGTGGCTCGTCTCCTAGTGCTTACCCACTACTGCAATAGTTTTTGGCGGCGTAGATCCCGGCGTGGACCTCGACTCGCTTGGACCTCTGAAGCTTCCAACCATCGACAAGACCCTGTTCTCGATGGTCACGGACGAGGTCAAAGCCATCCTCGAGGCGCGCCCGCATATAAAGAATGTGGTCATTTTCGGCATCGAGGTACGCGTTCAATCACCCGTTGATCTTTGCGTTTCAACATCTGACATGGACGATTCTAGGGCCAGATCTGCGTTCTCCAAACCGCCCTCTCACTCCTCGCCCTCCCCGCAAAATACACCCCGTACATCATCGCAGACGGTGTCTCCTCTTCCGCCACTTTTGAGCTGCCTATCCTCTTTGACCGCCTGCGCCAGGAGGGAGCCATTGTTGCCACCAGCGAAAGCCTCGGCTTCCAGCTCGTCGGGACCTCCTCCAATCCCAAGTTCAAAGCATTCAGTGTTTTCGTCAAGGAGACAAAGCCCGCCACCACTAAAGCCGGAGAAGTCCTTCTGCTGGGAAAATTTTCCTAGTCTTATCGCGCTTCACCTTCGCAGCAAGTCCACATACACGCTGCAGGGCATGTGTCGATCCGCGTACCTACTTTCCCTAGAGTACGAGTCATCAAGACTCATTTTCACTATCGTCCCCAATGAAACTTCATCGATTGGGACTCCAAAACTGAGTATGCCACCAGGATTCTCCGCGCGGGTAAGTATACGGAGAAGTGAGTACCCACGCGGGCGTCCGAGCGGAGCCCGTCCAAAGGTTCAAATTGAATTCAAAGCGCAGGCCTTGGCCTAAACGAATTCGGATCTGCCTTCCTGCGTGTACGCACCCCACCATGCCAATCCCGACGGCCGCCAATACCCTCTTCTTCCTGTGTGACCTCCAATCTGTCTTCCGTGAGATTGCAGCCCAGAGTTCGCGGAGCCGCTAACTGACTAGTACTGTCTATGGCGGATTGGCAGGGTCCTCGATAGCGAGCTTCGACCATCTCATCTTTACATCCAATAAACTCCTCAGACTTGCAAATGTACACTAAGCCCTCCTCATCTCTTCGCTTAGTACCCCGCTCAACGTCACTTGGGGATTTTTGTAGATCGCCGGATGCGAGGTCGTTAGCTGCACCCAGGCAGCACGGGGTACGCCATCCCGTTCGCCGCGTCCATCGTACGACACTGAACAGATATTGCCTCCACAGCACTAGGCCCGCTCGACCCCGCCATCGATCTCAAGTCCCTAGGACCCCTCCACGTCGGCACCTTCGACAAGACCAGCTTCTCCATGGTCACACCCGAGATCCAGGCCGTGCTTCAAGCACGGCCGGAGGTCAAGAACATCGTTCTTTTCGGGATCGAGGTGCGTGTACCTGCAGCCTTTACACTTCTCTGGTGTTTCAACAATAACTTTCTCTAGGCCCACATCTGTGTACTACAAACGGCCCTTGCCCTGCTACAGCCCACCTTCCGGTCGGAGCCCTACACGCCCTACGTCATCGCCGACTGCCTTGCCTCACACAACGCCTGGGAGGTCCCAGTCGTCATACAACGGCTGCGCCAGGAGGGCGCCGTCGTCTCGACTTCTGAGAGCATAGGGTTCCAGCTGATCGGCGATTCCAAGCACTCCAACTTTAGGGCGTTCAGCCAGCTGATCAAGGAGACGAAGGAGGGGACGGAGCGCGCAGGAGAGGCGCTCCTCGGTGGGGGCGCTGTCAAAAAGACACAACAGGAGCCGGTGGTGAAGCCGGTCTCTGAAAAGTCGTCGTTGTAATACTAAAATCCAACATTCATGGGACGGTATAGAATAGAAGATACTCCGGGACATTTTACTAGACTCTGCATTAGATCGTTGCACATTGTCCTGATGGCAAAAAGAGGCAAATGCTACATCGGTGATTCATACTCGACCGTACGCCCTACATAGACCGAAAAACTTCAATGATGATACAAGGAAATTAGAAGGGTCTACACACTTTCTGGCAAATTATGGTGCTTGCGCTGCGGTATGTCGTGCAATATCTGCCATCTGGACTCGACACGTGTGGCTTGGGGTGTGAACGCCTTGTGGCACGTTGGATGTCCAACTTTAGATCGCAACCTCTCCAAATTGACGGCAAAGCTTTGCCAACTCCTGCCGAGTCACAAAGTGTCGTTCAAGTACATCCGAAAGCCCTTCAAAAATATGACAAAGCACGCACATCGTCCTTGTCTTCCACACTCGCATCCACCGCGTACGACCCAGATCGATGATCAGCGGCCAAAGCCCCCAGCCAGTACGCAGCTGTCTGTTCGTCGACCGCGGGCGCAGGACGCCGCATCGGATTCACGAGAATACGGAGTATACGACGCGTCAGCTCGTTTCTGCGCTCCAAGTTCGTTGGGAGATCCAACAGAGAAGGGAGGGCCCTGGGACGCGAATAAACCTTGCAGCACTTCAGGTGCAGAAAGACGTACTCTTGGATAAGCTCTGTGTGCTCGGGTTCTTGTGTCCGTGATACGATCCACCCAACAAGGTACGCCACATACGGCCAGCCCTGGACATGAAGAACTTGGTGTGTCTGGTTCGTCTACTCGCGGGGGGCTGTGGAGGCGGACGTACCAGACGATGTGGAGGGTCGAACGCGGGGAGTTGAACACCGTGCACCGAGCGTGCACCGAGCTCCATCTCGAAGACTCGAGGAGAGGTGGGTTCAGAAAAGAGCGGAAGGTGGAAAGGAGGGTCGGCTCGGCCGGAAATTCCGATTCCGTTCTTGAACTTCAAAAGCTTCAACCTCCACCTACCTCCACCACCATTTCGGGTTTGTCTCCCCCACCCTTCGAGCCACTGGACTAAGATGATCCTTTGAAGCCACTGCTCTAGGATTCGTACCTGTGAAAATGGCTGCAGGCAAAAGCTATTGCGACTCTGCCGAGAAACTTGGGTCCATTCTATGCGATTCACTTGTACCTCGTTGAGAAGTCCCTTGGGGGCTTGGACTTCCTCCAAAGCGTAGATCCGACCGTGGCCCCACTGCCAATACTGGCTACATACTTGTCTGGCAAGATCCCGTCTAGAACGTACTATCTGCCAGCTTAGCGTAAGGTATACACAACCCCCTGGGCGCCAAGCACACTACCTTTCACAGCAACGGGGAAAGGACGCCGGGGGCGTATAGTCGACCAGGCCCATCGCGCGCCCAGCGGAGGTGGTCCTTCCTTGTGGCGCCGAGCATAAACGCCCGCGACGTAACTCAAAATCGCCCCTCCTTGTCGTCTCGCCTGGATCTGGCATCTCTACTCCCCATAGCACCAGTTTCTCCGCCACGTCTGGCCCTGGGGGAGGTGCGGCCCTGCTGCGGTAATCGAGGAACGAGCAGTCGAATTGCCTCAGTCGCACCGGCTCCACTTCATGCCAACGCCACCGGTCTGGAATCTGATCATGCACATTCGCGGGGCATGTACAAAAGACGCGGGACACCGACGCAGCCCTCGTTCGCCAACAATGCTCCTCTCCGCCCCCCTCCTCCTCGCACTCTCCGCCCTCAATCTCGCCCGCGCGGCCAGCCTCCCCAACGCCAACGCCAAACCCAAAGCCAGCACGTGCACCCCCAACTTTGGCGGGCGCGCCCAAACCATCGGCGTCGGCACCAGCGGCGTGTACGCGTGGACGCCCGAGTCCATCTTCCCCGGCGCGCATCTCACGCTCCAGCGCGCGGGCGCTGGTAGCACGTTGCAAGACTTTCTCGTGCAGTTCACCGGGCAGGCGGATGGGTCGTTCGTCTTGAGGTGGGTGTTCCGTGTTTCGTGTTTAGCGGTATAGCAAGCATTGTAATAACACACGACCGGGGACAGGCTAGAAGCCGAAACCAACCGGTACACCGCACTCACCGCGGGGCGCGGCGGCGACCTTGCCTTTGACATCCTCGCACTCGCTTCCCACCCGTACGGCCCTCTGTTCCTCTCCTCCTCTTCTTCACTCACCCCCCTCGCAGCTCCCAGCGATTCACCATCGCCTGTCAAGTATGCACCAGCTCCGGAGGCGCACGAGCACAGGGGTGCACGGTTGCGCACCCCGCGTCGGGGTCGTGCGTCGCGGGGTCGGCGCCGGGGGAGACACTGCGTCTTGTGGGGTGCAGTGGCGCGGGTGGCGGTGGGGTGTACTCGTTTTGGGACTCGCACTAGGCTGGCTCTGGGTGAACTCTGTGCTGACCAGAACCTCGGAAATCTGTACCACTACTATATGTTATATGTTAAACCTTTGAAAACTCTGAACTCCTGAACCCTCTTCATTGGGCCACGTTGAAGCAAGGGAGGCTCGTGCAGCTCTGCGATGGCATATCGGAGGGAATTTTCGCCAGATTTCGTGCTTGTCGTACTTTGTCTGTGGCGCTACTGCTAAAAATGGACGTGTGTCTTAAAGATGGCGTTTGCACTGGCAAGTGGATTTCAAGTTGGATTCGTAACCTGCGCGCGATTTTCAAGAGTGGTACATATTTCGTGATATCGCAAGCGCAATGGTCTGTTAGCTCGTGCGATGACGTACATCGGACGTCAAATGGGACCCACAATTTTTTTTGATCTCCTAGCAGCGTAGTGGCAGTCGCGAAAATTCAGTAAAATGTAAGTAAATGAACGGCCCAAGGGTACATATCCTACGTATGTACTTACCCAGCCCAACACCCCTTCATATCGTACAAAAACAAGTAGTATCTGAAGAGCAGCCTGAGTATGAGGGTTCGTTCATCGCGGCCCATCCCATCCCCATCCCCTACAAAAAAGAGAGAGCAGCCAGTACCCACGCTCACAATCCATCAATACACAGTAAAGACGGACATGTACACCGACTCCCATGCTGCACCGTGTATTGGCAGGCAATGCCGGGGGAAGCGGGGCCGGACGAAAACGCACGCAACGCAGCGCATGGAAATGGAGGGGTGCGCGAAGCGTACGTGCTTTTGAAAAAGATTTCCCACTTCTCCGTGGCGCCCCCCACCACACACCTCTGCCCTCACGCCCTCTAGTATCCATAACCACCGCCGCCGCCGCCGCCGCGTTGGCTTGTGACCTTGCTGGCACCCAGGTTAACGTTCATGGCGACAGGCGGGCCGCCGACGGCCGAGGGCGCACTGGAGCCCCCCACGACGGCAGCGCCGCCCACGAGTGCAGAGAGACGGGATATCTCTTCGCGCGAGGACACGAGCGCCGAGGTGAGGCGCTCGTTTTCGTTTGAGAGAAACTCGACCTTTGCCTGCAGCTGTGCGAGCCACGCCTTTTTGCGCTGGCGGCACTTGAGTGCGGCTGCGATGGTGATCAGCGGTGTGGTTAGTGAGTAGTGTGTGTGTGTGTCGAACCTTGTCGGTTGCGCTCTAAAAAGTTTTTGCGCTTCTCCTCCTCGGTTTCGGGTTTCTTGTTGGCGCCGCGGCGGTTGGCGGACACAGCGTCGTCGGCATCGTCGTCGAGGGCATCGTCGTCCTCGTCGGCGTCGTCGTCTTCGGGAGACACGGAGCGGCGACGGGTGTTGGCCCGGCTGCGCTTGGGGGCAGCGCGGGAGGATTGGGCAGCACCGTTGAGAGGCACGGGTGGAGGTGGGAGCTCAGGGACATCGGATGCGTGGGGCTTGCGCTTAGTGCCGCGGCGGGGGTTGGCTGGTGGGGGAGCTGCAGCCTGGCGCTGGGACTCTTGCTGGCGCTTCTCGAGCTCCTGGTGGGCCTGGGAGAGCAGGAAAAGACCGTTGGCGGCGGTGGTGGCGGCGGTGGAGGCAGAGGCAAAGGAGGAGGGGTTGGCGGGGTTAGGGTTGGGGTTGAGGACGCCAGAGATGGCGGTGAGGGTGTTGGGCGTGATGGTCGGGTTGGGCGCGGGGTTAGGGTTGTTGGTGATCATGGCCATCAGGGCAGTGGTGTTGGGCGACGCCGGGAACGCGACGGGCCCACCGACGAGCGGGGTCAGGCCAGTGCGCGGGGTCAGGCCGGTTCGGAACGACGACGGGTCGAACGGCAGGTGGGACTGCTGGTCGGGGGCGGGCTGGGGGCCGGCGAGCATGGCAGGCGACAGAGGACCAGCACGGAGGGACGGGTAGCCCCAGGCATAGGCGGGGTCGGCAGGCGACGAAATGGAGGCGAGCGGGGGCAGGACAGGGCGTGGTGACGTACTGCGCTGGTCTGTGCGTGAGCTGGGCCGCGAGCCAGTCTGAGACCCGGCGGGCGAGTGGTCGGGCGGGGCGGAAAAGCTCTGCTCGAACGGGTTCGGCTCCTTGTCAAAGTCTTTGCGTGTCTGGCGCGTGGCTCGCGGTGACGGCGATTTGCTTTTTGTGGACATGACGGGGGGGTCAAAAAGATGACGCCCACTGACGTAGCCACTGTTATAATACTGCTTCCCCTGTTTGTCCCTGTTGATGACGTCGTGCCTGGCCTGCTCCACCGTCATAACTTGAGTCAACCACGACACAGAACCACCGCCGCAGTCTGGGGCAGAGCGTGCACAGCTACCTGTACTTTCACTCGTTTCCTCTCCCCTCCCCTCCCCTCCCCGTCCCCGTCCCTCCCTTTCCTCCCAATCGCAGATCATGTGCTTAGTTCGGGCCCCCTATCGCCAGATCAAACAGCGTGGTCATCGTGATCGCGGCTCACACTTTTTGCGTCTTGCCGGTTGTCCATGTATTTCTATCGCAACTCTCCGAGACACCTCCTATACAGAGCACTGCACCAAAAAGATCCCGCTCGATGTCGTAAGTCTCACTACACCCCAATGGGACAACATCTATCGGTTGGAATTACACTATCTGTACGTCATTCAGATGTGACGTCGCGACTAAAAGCTCCGCTTACACGCCCAAATATTCTCCTCCTCACAGCACCACGATCCCGAGCCTCGTAACATTATTGCTCGCAAGCCGATTCGCCGTGCCCGCCCCCACCCCCGTCAACGCGCCCTGCACACTAGTCGCCACCAGCGCATTCCCCAGCCCACCCACCGTCAGCGGTCCCAGCACACTCAGCAAATACGCCGCAAGGCCTGCGACGTGCGCTACCGCCTGCGCCACAACGGGCTGCTACGTCAGCACCAAGAAGAAGAAAAAAATCAGTCAACGCACAGGCGTCACACCCGAAATCGTGCTTGTAGCCACAATTGAAGCGATCCCCGCGCTCGCAGTGTTCGCGCCTGGCGCGAACAGCGTCAAGCCCGCGCCGAACGACCCGCCGATGACCGCGGCGTCAGCGATAGACGTCGCCCCGACCTTGATGATGGGGCCTGGCGCGCGCGCCGGGCTCGAGTTGGGGTCCGTCGCGGGCACGACGATGGGCACGCCTGCGGAGATGGTCTGCAATGAATAATGAGTGAATCAAAAAACAATCAACACGGAGCCTGCGCACAGAGGTGACTGCGTTGTCCAGCGCGGCAGAGGCCGCGCCCGCGCTTGCGAGGACGATGATGGAGGGGCGGCCGGAGGCCTGCCATTGCTGAACGGCCCAGTTGATCCCGGATATGCTATAGGGGCAAGCATGATCAGCGTTGCAGGTCAAGCGAACCATCGAGGCGGGGGGGACTGACATGCTTGAAATTGTGCCGGAGCTGATGGATTCGCAGTGAGCACCATCGGTGGATGGTGGGGAGGAGGAAACGCACCCGTCGTCACCGAGCACTTTGACTGCGATCACGCGCGCTTTCTGAATGTTACAGCGAGTGAGCACGAGGGACGGCGTGCGTAAGAAAAACTATTACGCCCACCCACCTTTGCCACACCGTAACGCGCCCCAGCAATCGTTGCCCTGAATTAGCATCAAGCACAAGCAGAAACCGTAGAGTATGTAGGAGACGCGTACGCCAGGTGGGTGCCTACCCAAAATAAATTCATCCACTTTCAGGACGCTCGGGACATCAATTAGTAGAGCATCGGACGCACCGTGGCCGTGTCCGTCGGCATTGCTGCATAGGCGGGTGAACATGTACTCGCGTGCAGTGAGAGGCAAAAGTGAGCTCACTGGTACCCGCCAAAAGTGGCGCCCCAGACGGCTCGGCCCGCAAATTCCGCCTAAGCAAGAAAACAATCATTGAACTCGGAGGAGTGGGGTGGGAGACAACGCTAGTACATGTGTCACCAGGATTCCTGCGCGGTACGGAAGTCAGTCAGTCGATTGCACTACCACAACACCACAGCGCCACATACCGGTATCTACGATAAAATCCCAACACCCAAAAGATTAGGTTTATCGCCACAATACACTACGCCGAGCACCCACCAAGAACATACACATCCACCCCCGCGCCCGCCTGAGCCCCATACACATAGGAGTACTGGCCCGGCACTGGGAGCTTCGCATCCTGACTGAGCCGCGCCAGGCCCCACGGTGCGTCTGGCCTGCACTCGAGAAATACAAAACAAAAAACGCCAGGGCATGGTCAGTCAGTCAAAATACCCCTCCGCAGGCAGACGTGTGCGCCGCGGTGTGTACGGTACGCACTGGGTGACGACGACCTGTGCTGTCGGGGGCGCGCCGGTGGCAGCCGGAGCAGCACTGGCGTTGCGTTCGTCTCTGGCAGCGACTCGGACAAGTGCGACTTCCGACCCCCCCACGATGCGCACGACGCCGTCTTGCTCGACGAACGCGACGTCCGGCGACGCGCGGAGGCGCTGCACTGTCTCCGCGGAGAAGTTTCCTGGGGGGGGGGAGGATGTAGGCCGGTTAAGTTACGCGAAACTATCTACATATAATCAGCGACGCACCAGCGAATCCACGCGTCTCCGGCCAGCGGTCGGTGATCCCGTCCACTGTGGGGAACGTCACCTTGGCGTTGGTGGTGGTGGTGGGCTTGAGCTGGACGATGTAGCGCCCTCGGAGCGGCGAGTCCTTTCCCCCTTGGGGCCCAGCGATGGCGCTGGAAAATAAGATCAGCAAGGAGAGGAGGCGCGTGTGTGATTTCGTCATTGTGAGGATTCGAGGCGGGGAATGCTGGCGTTCAACGAGGCCTTTTATCCGGACAAGGTGGCACTGTGTTCGGGTGCCGATTTACTTTGGAGAGCAATATGACCTCTCAGTCGCGTCATGTCAGCAGCCCATTAGCCGTAGACAGCAAGACAGAGAAGCGCATATCGCACAGATCTCGAGTGGTATCGCCACTCCAAACCCGTGCCAAGGATGTAGCAATTCACGCATGCGTATGAACCATAGCCCCGCGCGATCTGAACAAAGATTTGTTGTAAAACGATTGGTCGATTTGTCACAGTAGTACGTTCGGTCCCAGGCCGTTCCAAACACACACCGTGATCAAGAAACACTGCGACGAGACCCAGATCAGATCAGAGACTGAGCCCGAGCCTCGTGATGTTGTTGTTTGCAAGAAGGTTGACGGTGCCCGCAGGGACGTTGGCCAACGCACCGCGCACGGCCGTGGTCGCCAGCGCTGTACCAAGGGTGCTCGTGCTCGTGCCTGCGCCCAGGATGCTCAGGAGGTAGGCGGCGAGGCCGGCAACGTAGGCAGCAGCCTGGCGCCACAATCAGTCAGTATGCATCAACGCAAGTGCGTCGTGGACGTACAGAAGATCCACCCGAGATGGTGTTCGTGGCCTGCGATCGCAGTACAGCTCAGCGAGCAGAAGTTGAGAGTATTATTAAGACGCACGTCAGGACTCCCGATCCAGGCGCTGAGTACACTCTGTCCGGGTGCGAATAGCTTGATCGCAGAGCCGTAGTTCGAGCTGGAGGATATGGCATCTGCAATCGTACTTGCGCCGACGGTGATAGCAGACTGCACACGCCCCGGGCTGAAGTTCGATGCGTCTGCGTTTGAATTGCCTGCAGTGGTCACGAAGTGCACTCCGGCTGTCGTCGCCTAGGAGAAAAGAATCAGCCATCGTTACCGATGCGGGAGAAGAGATCGAGGATACGGACAGCGACGACAGCACTGTCTAGCGCCGCAGAGGCGCCACCACCCACAGGGGCAAGGATCACTGATGGCCTCCCAGAAGCCGCCGCGGATGTCTTGATGAAGTTGATTCCGGATATGCTGTAGTGTGAGTGATTAGTGTCATTAAAAAGGATGCTGGAAAAGAAGGGACTCGAACATATCAGAGACAGACCCGGAGCTAACAAAAAAATTCAAGTCAGCACGATCTGGGAAAGGCAAGCAATAGATTCCAGGACTTGCCCCGCATCGCTGAGAACTTTGACGGCGATAATGTCGGAGAACTAGCGAACGAAACGCATCAGAAACGCTTCACGATTGGGAGGGTGGTGCAACGCACTTTCGCTACACCATATTTTGTTCCAGCCGCTGTTCCCCTGAAGGTCCGCAGGTTTGGCCTCAGCATAAGGTGTATAGTCTACCAGGCCAGCCATGTAACTCACGCAGTATGAGTCCCTCAAGGTAAGAGACATTGCCTTAGATGTTACGTTGCCTTCAGAAACCCCTTGACATACGTACCGTGTCCATTGCCATCTGCATTGCTGCAGTCCAAAGCAGGATTCGTTCAGAGTCGGAGACCTCTAGATTCGACAAAGACATACGGGTATCCGCCAAACGTAGCTCCCCAGCGCGCACGGCCTCCAAAGTCGTTCTTGGAAAAGCAACATATTATCACAGAGAGTCGGAGAGACCGCAATATCAGGAATACGTACATGTTGAAGGTAGACGCCTGGTAAATGATAGGAAACCGACTGTTAGCATGGTTTGCAACGCATTGCTTCAAGAGGTAACACACCGGTATCTGTGGGCAAAAAACGTCAGCTATTGCCTACAACTGAAAAAAAATCGTCATCTACCAAGGACATAGATATCCACTCCTCTGCCAGGGGTTGGAACAGCGTAAGTGTGGGTAAACAATGCCCCCGTATTCTGGTTAGTCAGCTTCGCATCCTGGCTGATGCGTCCAAGGCCCCAGGGTGCGTCCGTCCTGCGGTGCAGAATACACAAATGGTGAAAACCCTGAGGCACAGCTTGAGGTACAAAACGCAAGAGCTCTCGTACTGTGTATAGATGCCACGGGTTTCGTGCCGAGTATCCAACTGGATGCTGAAGACCCCATCTTCCTCAATGAAGTCCACATCCGGAGAGGCGAGGAGGTTCTGCAACGTCTCCGATGAAAAATTACCTGGGTAATGTATTATGATGCGGCACTGCAACGTAGACTAGAAGGGCATACCCGCAAATCCATTCAACGCAGTCCACCGATGGGTAATACCGCTGAACGCTGGAGAGGCCAGACGTTGGCTGGCAGCAGCAGCAGGTCTGAGCTTCACGATGTACCGTCCCGGGATAGGATTCTTCGATTTCACGATTGGCTTGGATGCAGGCTCGCGAGGAAGCGATGCGGCGATTCCGCAGAAAAGAAGAAGGGATACGAGGGAAGAGCGAGAGAGCAACATAATTGGTTCACAGTTGAAAGGAAGAGAATCTACGGTGTAGCCGGCGTGCGGGACTCCTTGAGTTTATACAGAATTAATATGGGGCAGCGAACGAGTTAAACCTCGGAGCGAGGTCTTATCGAACCCAACAGCCATAAGGCATGCCGATGAGACGACATTGCATCTGTCAATAGCAGATTATCGCCCTCGGTGTTACTCTGTGTCGGTAGAATTGCGTGAAGCGTACAAGTGTTCCCGGATGGCAGCGTGACCTGGTCGACGTCAGACCGAGCAAACGCAGCGTTTCGACTGACAGTGATTGATGTTCGACGTGAACCATGAGGGCAGGTTGCTAAAAAGGGAGGAGCTCGAAATAGATACGGAGCCATGTTGGCCTTGGCACATCGCAGTTGTCTGCAAAACAGTGAGCGCTAACCCCGAAGACCATGGCTACATGTGGGAGGCAATGTTGCAGACATTATCAGGGTACATAGACGCGAAGATGCCAAACCCTGCATTACGCCGAGGTATGGGCAACATAATTCTAAAGCCATTGAATGGCCCGCAGCCTCTCGTGAGCCTTTGGTGGAAGCGCCTGAGTGGAGGATACATTGAACCTGAACCGCCAGAAGTCTGGATTCATAGCCTCTTCAGCAGCGTTGGGTGGCGTCAGATTCCGGGTCAGTGAGCGAAGGAGTAGATAGGAAAGCTCCTTTCGAAATTCGAATTCAAAGGCGATGGAGAACAAAAGCAGATTCCCGTATAAGGGAATCTGCGTGTACCATTTTGCACCAGCTTGTGATCAGCTTCAAGCATCAACTTGAAGGCGGCATAAGGAGTCGGACTCGGACGTCGGCACTCTCTGCGCGGCTTCATTGTCAAGACGCGCATAATCTACAATAAAACCCCCAGCATGCTATACAGCACCTGTCAATGTTCATTTTATCTTCTGTGGGATACACAGGGACCTCTCATTTAGCTCGTAAGTATGTACCAATCCCTCTATCAGTGATCGCCGGATTCGGTTGATTCTTCTTGGTTTCGTCGCAGCACTGAGCAACGTCGCAGGCTCGCAGCCATAGCACGGTACGGCCGAGATGACCCAGCCACTCGCTTGTTGTCCGCCGTGGGCCCGAAACCCGGAAGTCCCCACATCCATGTTCCATCACTGGAGCTCTTGGGTTCTTTAGCGTTGGCGACGACGACGACGCGTCTTGACGCGTTCTCTGTGGGCTGAATGATGCACACACTCGGCGCAACCCTCGGCACGATGGCAGCCACGTTGCGAAGCGCGAAACGCCGCAAAGTGGTGAACGATCAGCGTCAGCCACTCACGTATAGATAAATAACAGGTCAAACCCAATCTTCACCCCCATGCCATCTTAACTCCCAACCACCACTACAACTACCTAAGCCAGTCGAACCTCTCAGCCAAACAAAGCTACCTCAGCCACTTTACCTACGCGTACTCTCCACCAGCTTATAGCGGCTATCAAGGTTCGTCGTTCTCGTTTCTCAATGCTTGAGCATGTCGCTGATCGCCTTCGAGCATCTCTAGATCCTCAATCTCGCCTTTCTCAGCCACCCTCAACTAGGTGGATCGTCGCTCCTCTACTGAGCAAGGTCAGCGATGTCGCTCTTGTTCCAAATTATCGCGGCTGACAATGTTCATAGTTTTTTAATCTTTGTACCTGTTCGGTCATCATCGGGAAGTGTAGTAGGGCAGATACCAACGGCGGTTCCCATTGTCACGGGCGGGTGGCTTTGGGCCGTTCTCTGTCTCTATTTCGCGTGGTGATGCCCTGATCAAGGTTCGTCTCTCATTCCTTTCTCCTCACGGTCGTGGCTGACCCTCGGGTAGATATCCATTCAAGGAAGAGGGAGTGGTGTCTCCACATGGGCAATGATCCTCGAAGTCGTGCGTCCTTTCTCCACTTCAACCACTAGTGCTAAATAGCCAAGCCATGCGTCACCCAGCCCACGAAGATTCACCCGCCATCTAGCTGCAGGGAGCGGTTGAGGCCGACGGGCTTCTCCGTACCATATCTCTGAGTTTAGGCGTTTGTCAGGCCGGTCCTGCATCGGTGGCTTTCGACACCATCACCTTGCCTGATCCTCCTCGTATCTTCGTCCTCCTCGATTAAGTTCTCGTTCTAGTCTACGCAGGATTTGCTTTTGTTCCTGCATTACCGGCGGGCACCCTCCTGTGCTCATATATACCGCGACGCTCGATAGCCTGCCATCCAATGGGCACTGGATGGCAGCAGAAGAAATCTTTCGAGCTCTCGCACCTTCTCGGCAACCACTGGCGTGCGCCCACCTGCGTTCAGATACCCGCGGCGCTCCACTTTGGCGTGTTCGACCCAAACACTTTCAACTCTTCATCATTCAACTGGGCACTGAAAGGGTCTCTTTGGCTCTTTTTCTACTTCGCAATTCCGTCATTCGTGTAGAGGCGACTCATGGGTGGTTCTGTAGGATTGTTTTCGGTGACGTCTTGACTCTTGTCTTCTGTATAAAAAATTTAGACGATAACAACAAAAATAGTCATAATTTCCGATAAATCTGTTCGTTCTTGTGAGGACAAGTGCGATAGAAATATTTGTTCGCCTTTGCGAGTCCACTAATGAGCGGCATATGCGCGCGCAAAAATGCAAGATATGTAACCGATGCACATGCGGCATTTATATTCATTCCTACACTTCATATTGATACATACAGCATACGCAGTCTCTGAAGTCAGAACGGATAGTTGTCCATCCCCGTGATATCGTCCGCCGCTCTCTCCGCCCCTTCCTCATCCGCAACCTTATCCAGGTAATCCATCACCACATCCCACCATCCCCCACTAGTCTTCCCCTTATACTGTCCAATATCATCCCCCCATCCCCTCAGCGCGCTCGCCAGCCTCCTCGCCACCCCTGGTTCCTTAGCAAGCTTATCGATCGGGGTCATATACGTCCGAATCGTGAACAAGATAGCACCGGAGCGTGGGAGACGGCGTAGAGTCTGCCGCTCAGTTCGTAGGCGGACGGTGGACGGTGTGGCGGTGGGCCGCGTCGGCTGGTGCTCGGGGTGGGTGTGCTGGAAGGCGTCTTCAGGTCCGTGGCTGCTTTCGGCCCAGCCAAGCTCTTCGGGGTCGATTTCTTCGATTCCGTCAGGCGGGGCAGGCTTCACAACCTGAAAGAAGTAGTTGTTCCGGACCACGGGCTTATCGACTGCTAGTCGCTGGAAGAAACGCTCCATGCTCGTTTGGAGTTTGTCCTTGTCTGACATGGTATAGGATGAGTCGGGAGTTAGACTAGACAAAGAGCAGGAACATGCATCTTGGAACATCGCCGGAGGTATGGATCTCGTCCAGAGGAAGACCAATCTTGTCTTGAATGCGCCAGGAGCCAGCAACAGTGATGGCGCCGGCTTGGAAGTAGTACTTCCCATCTGTACCTTCAATCATGAGCGCTATGTCTTCCTGCACCCTGGAGTACCACATTGGCGAGAATGAGAGCATTTCCAATCCTTGACAAACGGAAGACATACAGAAGGGCTGATATCTCGAGTGCTTTCACAGCTGCTTTATCGCCATCATTAATGTCAAGCGGGAGGTCATGCGAGGACCCAAACGGAATGATTCGAATTGATTTGACGGGGGGCGCCCCATCCCATCCTGTGTTTGAAGAAGCTTTATCTGCAGCGTGCCTTGTAATCTCAAACGTTGTTGGGAAACGCCGAGATAGATATTCCGCAAGCTCGTGGACCAGTTCCACAGCTGAGGAGTAGATTCATGCGATTTATACAGACGAAGCGCTAGGATCAACCTACAGGCCTCAGCACCGGATTTGACCAGCCCTGGCGTGTCCGGTTGAACTCTTATGACGGCGCTCCCTCGTGTGTGGATACGATGCTTGCGAATACGGTGGTATCTTTCAAACTGGTTGTCGAGCTCGATCCACTCATTCCACGGCATGGACCTGATGCCCATAGTGACACTTACAAATGCAAAAATAGCCAATTACACGGTAGGTAAGAGTTTTATAGCATAGAGCATAGGATTGTGGCACTGACTGATATTCCCCAACGCGAAACGGCCGATATGGGATGGGGCTCAGCGCCGCAGGCGGCTGTTGTGACGCTGTGATAGGAGGGTATGTGAACTCGGCAGGAGTCCATTCTGCAGTTGAAGTCAGCGAGCTTTCGCGGTATAACCCAAGTGTACTCACCTCCGTTCTTGCGAACCTCCTTCAGGTTTTTGGCCTTCGCTGGTGGTTGAGCATGTGACACAGGGGATACATTTGCCGCTCGCCTAAGATAAAACAGGGATACCGTAGCTGCTAGAGCGAGGACAAGGCCTAATGTTCCCTGAGTACTGAGCTTCTCGAAGATTCCCGACATTGAACCTGGCCTGATCAAAAGATGTCCGTGAGATCGAAAGCCACAGTATGTGAGCTGCTCAGGCGCTGATGCTGGCCTATGGCGAATGCGTGAATGACGATTTCGTCGTAACCGCTCGAAGTTCTTCAGCCGTGTACAAAGTAGTTTATGAGTAGACGGTTCTTCGGCGCGAAGATAGGAAAGTAGATAGAATAGAGTAAGTATTTTAAGTACGTACTTAGCTGGAGCTGGAGCGTCTGACGCGCCTCGAAGAGGTACTGGGATAACAGAAGATGATAGAATGGTTGTGGATGGATTCGAATTACGAGGAGTCGCTGAGAGAGGGGGCGAGCGCCGAGGGAGAGGGTCACGAACCCGTCACAGAGCCGCCAAGGAAGAATTCTGGGTCATGCCCCAACCCGGTACTCAGGCCTCAGGGGCCAGGGAAGACTAGTGGTGGCGTCGTAGAGGAGCGTGACAGCTGTGAGATACAGACACTTCAGAAACGCAGGTTAAAGATCATTGAACCTGCACATAGTGTCAAGGTCATCTCGAGTCTACCAGAATATGTTGATAAGCTTGAGCGGTGCTACGAGTGAGAAAACAGGTTTGATTCGATTCACGTACGTCCGTGTATCGATATGTACCAAAATCTGGCAGGGAGGGTCGGCATCTGATTCGGCGCTCACAGGAAGAGCCCGGGATTTGCCGGCTTACCTCCACCTCACTCTCCTTCCGAACCTCAAATCCATTTTCCGCCCTTAGAGTGAGAGCCGCTGCGCGTCCTATTTCTTTATCTTTCTAATAATCCCTTCAGTTTGGAGATGGCCACAAAAGCAACTGCCGTCGCGGTGGTGAGTCACAACACTTTGGAGTGGTGCTCGCGAGGCCTCACAAATATTTCCGCAGGATTTCGCCCGCATTTACACTTCCCTCGGTCTCGGAAAGGGTGCGTTGCATTCGAAAAACCATGGTAATTGTCTCATCTCGAGGCTTCAGAGACCATTGCGTCTCTTCAGGCCTTCCGTAAGCGCAACACCGAGGCCCAGCGTCTGGCCACGCAGTACGGCTCGCAGCCCACCACCGTTGACCTGGCCCACTACCGCTCCATCCTGAAGAACAAGGCGGTCGTTGACGAGGCAGAGAAGGTTCTCAAGGAGTTCAAGCCTGTCACATACGATGTGAGCGCCCACCTCAAGGCCATCGAGACCTTCGAGGCCAAGGCTGTCAGTCGCGTTTTCTCTGTCGTGTCGACGTACGGTTTAATCCTCTGCTTAGGTCGAGAAGGCCAAGGAGACCGAAGCAAAGATTGACATCGAGCTCAAGGAGCTCCAGGCCACCCTTGCCAACATTGAGGATGCTCGGCCATTTGACCAGCTTACCGTCAGTTCCTCTCTTTAAACCCCTGCGCGCTCGTCACTGACTTGTGTTCGCCTTCAGGTTGAGGATGTCGGCAAGGCACACCCCCGCCTCATCGAGGTCGTCGAGACGATGGTTAAGAAGGGCAAATGGACAGTGCCTGGTGCGTACCTTCGGCCGTCAAATTTTGAGCAACACTCATGCTCGTCATTTCACAGGATACAAGGAGAAGTACGGCGATCTCAACCTCATGTAATTTGGCATTGGTCGTTCGATAGAAATGTGAAGGGACCGAAGTCGTTTCTCCTCGCCCACCGCTGTTCATCCAACTGGATGTCTTTCCATGTTGTTCAGACTGAGTTGCGCCAACCGCCTCTAGACTCGACTTTGGGTCAGAAAGTTCTGATCAACAACGTTGTCCCCTGGAACGCGACAAAAACCATCAGGCTGATTGGCTCATTGAGGAGCTTTCTTGAGGACCGAAGATATCCCACTTTCCCGCAACCTCAGCCCAGCGTAAGTAGTATACCGTCCTTTTTAGTGAGTGGGACAACGCTCCGAAGAGAGTAAGCTCCCCTCAGGCTTCGGTGAAAACAAACGAACTGTGGTCGGATTTTTGGGTCATTGCTTTGAATTGGACACTTCACCAAATCTCCAAGAAAACTATATAATCTACCGTTCCTCCAACAAACAGGCCTTCAACGGCATGGCCCAGGCAACTTGAACCCGACGCCTATCGGATACCCCGTTCGGGATTCGGCAACGGAAATTGTGCTGCTAGTGTGCTGCTCTGAGACCCGCTGCAGATGTGCGATGAGGCTGTCGCATCGATCCTTAGCACATATTCCTCCCTTTCCTTCAATCCCCCGTTTGGCCAATATACCGTCCTAGCCTCTTTTTACCTCGTTTCTCCGACTTTTCCCTCGTCCAAGGTCATCAGCATCGCAACAGGCACCAAATGCCTCCCCACATCGCGCTACCCACTCCAAGGTGAGGCTCTTCACGACAGTCACGCCGAGATCCTCGCGCGGCGCGGTGCACTCCGGTGGTTTCTTGAGGAAATAGCGCGCTGCGAAGCTCCTGGGGCGTACCTCTCGCCCTGGATCCATCGCAGCCCCAATTGCGAGGACGGCAGATACGAGCTAAGAGGGGGTGTGCGGGTGGCGTTATATATATCCACCGTTCCATGTAAGCTCGCGCCTGCTCCACTCCCCAATCGATATGTTCACGACTTCTCCTTCTCTGCGCACGTCCACCTCCATGTTGTATTCGCTCTCAAGGCGGCGATGCATCCATGCGTTTTCTTGCCTCGGCCCAAGATGCAGACATGGCAGCGCTCAAAGACGCTACGGTCTACGCCCCGCTGCGTCCAGACGAAGCCTCTCGCGGCCGCGACAACTACGCACGCCTGGGCGTTTTGCGCACGAAACCCGGACGCGCCGACTCTCCCCAGACGCTGTGTATGTCATGCAGCGACAAGATCGCTTCCTGGAGTGTCCTGGGGTTCCAGGGTGCGCTTGCATCTCACTTCATTGGGCCTCTGTACCTTTCGTCTGTCGTGATCGGGGAAGTTCCACCACAGATGCAAAATGTGGTGAGAGTGGACTGTGAGCGCGCTTTGTGGGCGCGGCTTGTGGGAATCGAGGGTAAGCCTGGGGTCTGTCTTGTGCCCTCACGCGTCCCAAGATAACTGTTGCCCTGGGGGCGCTGCAGATAAGTTGCCACCAGGACTCTACTCCCTCCACCGTCCCACCATCGCATTCACCGCGCTTCCATTCATTCACTCCCGCGTTGTTATCGAAAAGACCGCTCCCTCAAACGGATCGTGCAACGAAGCGCTCTCTTGGATCGCCGACTCCACGCCCGCCCACGAAATTCTCATCAACGGCCTCAAGCGCGGTGTCGCGCCCAAACACAGGTTCCGCACCAGAGCCAGGTAAGTCATGGCACGATTGAAGTGATAACTCTCACTGCTCATCGCGTATCTCGGAATCCTCGCGACCTCTTTGCCCACCTCCTGATCACCTTCTGATCCCTCTCCGATCTACCCAGACCCCGCCTCTCCAAAATCGCCCTCCTCCACCTCTACAGCAACACTCTCATCGCATTCGGGCTCCCGCCTCTCAGTCCTGGCAAGACCTACCACGAAGTCAAACACTCGATTTCCCTCCACGCTTACCGTGTCGCAAAAGAAGCATTGCTAGGGCCCAGCGGTGTGTTTGCTGGCTGGGCCCGCAGTGGGCCTCAATGGCAGGATTTCCGTACCGAGCAGGAAAGTCCAACGGGGCTGCGTACGACGAGGCCGCTCGCCAGTGGCACATAGGTGACAGTGAAACGAGTGTATTCCATCGAGTGGGTATATTCTCACTAAGTAGTAGCGTAGGAGCTACGCATTTTAAAACACATTGCAAATGCGGAAGAAAGTACAACATTAAGTGTTTGGTTCAAATGAAGAGGCTGTAGGTACGTAAGTAGTAGTAGATGTGTCATAACTGTGGGTCGTGGAGGTATCTCAAAGCACAAGCAAAAGCACAAGGCACCAGATAAATAGCCAGTACGAAATCACAGGTCCTTCTTCGACGAATCAGGGACGGGCAAAACGACCTCCGGACTGAGAACCAGGCCGTCTGTCATGGTGGGGGAAGAATTGATCGAGGACAGCTCGGAGTCGCTGTGGTGGCTGTGGTGGTTCGATCCGGGTGTCGAGAGTCCCGAGCGCGCCGTGCTCTCCGCGAGCTCCTTCCGCAGTGCTTCCAGCTCGCGTTCGAACCTAACAGTGGTCAAGTTCCTCGGTCAGTTGGTGTCAACAATGTCGAAATAACGAAAAAAAACACATACTTGCGCCCAAACACCTCGATATAGAAACCCCCTCCATTCCACACACTAACGCCAAAGATCGTAATCAAAAACACGCCGCTCCATAGGGAGCTATCATACAGCAGAAACACGGCGGGGAGCTCTGTGAGAACTGCGTAGACAAGCTGGCCGCCCATGAAGAATGCCTCACGGTAGCGCGCAGGGACGGAGGAAAGTATCTTGCCGATGGCGCCGCGCTTGTCGTTGAGAAGGAATGAGAAGGAGGTTGTCCGTTCGCCGGATTCGATCTTGCTGCGCCGGTCGATCAGGATAAATTTCCAGTAAAGGAGCTGCCATATTACATCTGGATGTGGGGTGAGATTGAGCAGGAAGGAAGAGAGGCAGAGAGAACGACGCACATATGACGCCACTGAGGAGGAGAGCTCGTATGGGCTGGAGGTGGGGCAGCTCGACGAGTGCAGGGAATCTCGCCTCTGCGTTCGGATAGAAATGGCTACACAAAAAGCTCAGTCGGATAGCACAAGAATACATGTATTCACGCACTTACCGAATGACAGTAAACGTGAACGGCGCATATATATGGACATACAGCGACGTGACCTTGTCCTGGTCATGGAACACCAAGCTATTCCTCCACGTAATCACTGCGCTCGCAAGGCTCCCATGGGACAAACAGTAGCACGCTACGAACAGCGCTGGGCTTTTTGGCAGGAACCAAATGTATATGAAATTGAGGATGGTCACGTAGTAGCAGAGGTCGAAGAGGAAATAGTGCCACGCTCGTTTCTTGTATTGATAGTAGCGCAGAGGAAGGAGATAGCAGCCCAGGAGGGTATAGGCGATGTGTATCCATCTGTGCGCGAGGGAGAGTCAAGGGCGCTAATAAAAATAACCAGGACATGACGTACTGGGGAGCCACGCCAAACATGAGGGCGGACACGAGGAGAGTCATAACGCCAACAAAAAACGACACTTTTTCGCGCGTGCGGACGACTTTCGCAGATTGCCAGGAGGCCGACAACTTTGTCATACGCGAGGAGACCTATCGACGCGTCAACACTATGTTCGACGACACGGGCTTGGCACACGTACCTTGACCTTGAAATTCTTGAATTCGCGTTCAAAGTTCTCAGCCAATACGTCGCCGGAGAGATCCTTGAGCTTGAAGGTCTCCTCAGCCTTCATCTTGAGCCGATCGCTGTGTTTCTGGAGTTTGCGCTGGAGGAGGTCGACATGGGAATCGAAATAGGTCTCGACGGTATCTGCGGATACCAGCGTGAAGGCCCACATTTTGCGAAGTACAGTAGGAGGCAAAATGGGGGGATGGAGAGTCAGAGCGTACCAAGAAGGGTGAATGCGCCTGCCCAGTCGGAGGTCTCTTCACGGAAGAATCTCTCGAAGGTCTGCGGGGACGGAAAGTAGCTTTTGCCATGAGAATTTAGCGGTGGCGAGGGTGGCCTGGACGCCATTGTTGCTGGGCCACTGGGCAAAGAGCTGGGCAATGGCCAGAGGATGGTCGTGGTTGCGCAGTAAATTGGGCCAGCTTGGGCGATACGCTGTGCTGGACGGTGATTATGTCAGCACTATACTGAAACACATGCATGATGCACTGCAAACTATCATCTCACCGCCATGCTAGGCAAGCTTGGTATGTCTTTCCGTTAATCCAATACAAACATCCTCAACCTCGTTCTTTTCAGTTCATATTGGGTTTGATGCGCTTCTAATCAGTGCCTTCCTCGCTGGAATCAGGCGTACAACAAACTTGACGTACCGCAGTGGCCATCTTACATACAGTATACGGTTTCTAACGAGACATTCATAGGCCAGCTCTTTCACAAGTCCCGAACAAAGACGTTCGCCGTATGTACCCGCTTTGTCTCACTAGTGCCTACAACTAACGGCCGAGCAGAGCTGTTGCGGTCCTATCTTGAAACTGGTATGGCCTTTGAATGAGCCACGAGCCATTGTACTGATTGTGTGCAGGAGAATATATCTTTGACTTTGCTGTCGTCATCTTTGGGGTACGCTTACTGCCCTGCCACCTCTCATCCCCAGCTGACCCGTTTCGTAGCGCTCGTCCTCGTTCGAGCGCAGGTCGTGAAACTACTACCCCTCGTCACGCCACAAAAGGTGCTTTTGCCTTGTGCTTCTTTCCACTTCCCAATAATCAGCGCGCCACTGCTCCCCCACTGTCATCGGGGAAAACACTGGCCGTCGATTCTGTGTGTATAATATGTGATACAGTTGCACACTGCACTGATATGCCGCTACCCGAGGAAGTTGTACACAAAGAAGTGGAGGACTATGGAGCCCAAGGCAAAGTCTGCAAACGCCCTGCGGCAGGCTCGTGTTAGCAGATACCTTACGAGCGCCCGCAGTATAGAGTCGCGCACCTTTCTGGCGACACCTTTTTAAACTCATTCTTGTTCTCCGGGTTGACTTGTGATCGCAGTGAGGCCGTGAGGACGAATTGGCCAACGTTACTCGAGAAGCTGAGTAACGCGGCGTCAGCAGAGGTACATGCAACCAGGTCAGTCAGCTCACCCGGCAAGGAAAGCATTGAAAGGATAGTCGGTGACAAGTACGCAGTAAAGGAACTGTGCAACGCCAGAGAGCATGAGGAAGGCAAGGAACGCGTCAATGAATTTCAGACGGTTGGAGGTCTGGTCGCTGTACGCTTTCCAGAGCGTGTGGACGACATTGCCGGCTGCTGGCGACGACGATTTGGAAGGAGCCATTTTGGACGAATCTGGGTGCGACGTGGAACAGGAACGGTATTACACAGAGCAGAGGCTACAGCCACACATATACAAACACGCCTCCGAGCCGAAAAAAAAGTTGGCCAGCAATGGCGAAGTCCATTGGCAGCTTGTTCGGGTGGTCAAACTGCCCGTGTCTCTTCTACGAAAATGAGCAACCTTGGTCTCCGACTGACCGCCTCAAATGCCTCGAGGTCATGTTCGTCCGTCTGCCGCGTCAAGTCGCGTTGGGGCGGACGCCGCGACCTCCACCAGCGGATACCACTCCCGTACGACATTGAAGGCGGTCTGGGTAACTTTTTGCCCCCTGCGGCGTTGAAGGCAGTCGCTGTTGACTATCAGGAAGGGCTTCTTCAAAGGCTGAACGATGAAGTTCGCGGTACGTGGCGCCGGGCAACCTCTGGACTTTACACGGACTAAATTAGGTACACAGGCACCCCGGAGGAGAACGAGAGCGTTGCACAGACAGTGCTCAACACGGCTCCTCACCCGGAACGGACACTAGCATTTAACTATGCGAGTCTCGCACTGAACAACAGTTTCTTCCTGGACCAACTCGTACGTCCGGCGTGTGACCACATTCCAGACCCCGTAGTTGACTGTTTCCCGCACACAGAAACCACCTCCCGCCAACGCACCGAACCACCAAGAAGACATATCAAAACACATGGCCAACACTCTCCGCTGGCAGTACGGCTCGCTCACGCAGCTCAAATCCGCCTTTTCCGCCGCTGTCACGGGCATGTTTACCTCAGGGTACGTCTGGTTTGTGAGCGACAAGAACGGCAACACGGGTATCATCCCGACCTTCGGTCCCGGAACGCTCCTCATCCGCTCCCGCACGTACATGGCGCACAGCAAAAGCCTCCTCGCAGGGACCGAGCTCGACCCGTTCATCGAGACCACCAACATAGGGTTCAACCAAGGATGGGACAGCCCGCTTATCGACGAAGCGGCCTTCAGTCCCAAGGCATTTGAGGCGGAGGACCCCTATGGCCTCAAAACCGTCGAGGACGAGGTTGAGCCCCTGGGACGGCAACCGCGCGCGTCGCCGACGCCGAAGCCCTCTCCACCTGGCGTGAAGCCTTCCTCCCCTGCATCTGGCGTCTCGAGCAAGGGCACACCTGCACTGGATAAGACGCTGCACCCGCGGTTCCTGCATGCATCCGCGCCCGCGGCGTCGCTCGACAGGAAGGCTAACAATCTATGGGCGCCGAACCAGGATGAGCGCGGGTTGCCGAAGACGAAGTCGGAGATGCTCAACATCGGCGAGGTGTTGCACCCGCTTTTCTGTGTATCCGTGCACGAGCACGCGTGGATGGCCGCTGGGTACGGCGTGTGGGGCAAGGAGGAGTGGCTGAAGCAGTTCTGGACCGTACTGGACTGGGATAAGGTCAGCAAGGCGTATGGCGAATTTTACAAGGAGAATCGCTACTGAGGAGGTGTAGAGTATACTTAATATCTAATTGTGGCGCAGTCCAACCTATTATCTATCCTGAATCCCATTGCGTTCGGAAACAACTTGCTCATCCCATTTTCATCTGAAAGCGCGGATAAGGCTTATGTACAGCTTTGCCCCCTCCAGGTACGTATGAGGGCAAGCAAGCCTTGCCTACTAAGATGGTACGGACTGAATATGCATAAAAGGGGGGGCTGCTCCTTCTTTATACATTTATTTACTTTACAATTTACATCTGGATCCTAATAACGATAACTCTGGAGAAGACATTAGTAGTAGGACTGTTGAGCTTCACGTCTTCTAGCTTTGACCTTGCTTCAGCGCCTGGAGAGCACATAACGCCGCTGCATCGCACCACGTCGCGTCAGAAAGTTTGAGGAAACGAGAGGAAGCAATGGAAGCATACCACCGACGCCACTGCCGTCCTTCGCCATGCCAATCTCGACGCGCTGCTCCACTTCCTCTCCGACGAGCGAGCGCAACGATTCCCGGAGAGTACGCTGGAAGTTAGGGTAGTGCTCGATCAAGCTATTTTGCGTCATTCAGCCAGGAGAGAAGAGATCTGAACGACGATCGAACACTGACCTTCCGTCCACACCGACGCCGATCTTCTCTGTATCGCTAGGGGCGGGGAAATTGCCATCCTTATCAGGGAGGGATGCACGGTTAGTCTGGATCAAGATGGTAGCGACCGCCACACCGCTCAGCAGCGCAGCTCTCCTGGCTACCAGTGAGCACGCCCACCGGACGATCTGCGCAGTGATCAGAATACACAAGAACGTTCAACGTAAAAGGCTACAAACCGCGGCATCTTTCAACGTAACCTCAGAGTCCTGGAACCCAAGCTGCTGCACGATAACCGCGCGGATGCGCTCGAGCTTCTTGGCGATGTTCGCCGGGACCTGCGCCGCGTCAAACGTAGCAAAATTAGGCGCATGCGTTTCCCCGCTGAGCGACCTGTTAGGGCCCTCCCATGCCTCCTCGATGTCGCTCATGACGCTCGTGTCAAAGCCATATTGCTTGTTCAGCACAGGTGTCGATTTGCCGTTGAACAGAAGGGGCTTGGGCGACGCGTCGATCAGCGCGGTTAGGACATTGCGCGTGATTTCGCCGAGGTACATCCCCGAGATGAATTTCTCGAACGCCTGGAAGGAGGGGTTGATGCTCAGGCGGTCCAGGGAGTTGTCGAAGGGGGTGAAAGGGAGGTGCGACCGCTGTTGAAGTATTTAGCATGCGCTTATTGTTAAAAGATTTCGCCAGTCACACACCGAGTTGTTGAATGCGCCCCATTCTGTGTTGACGATCATGTGTCCTCCCTTGGCAGCGGCGGGGGAATTGCCCAGTTTTGTGATCTTAGCTGATCCTCTGTTCAGAATCATGGACGATGGCAAAAGATAAGGAATCGACTGACCGACTTCCTCGACATACGCGCCGTTAGTACCAGTACCGAAGATGGCGCCCAAGGTACATCCGCCGGCGGTGTAAGCTCGGGAAAGAAGAGCGCCGACGGTCTGAATTGATTTCAGCCCTCGTTGAAGTATAAAATAAGTCATGGCCTATTTACATCGTTCACCAGAGCAACGCATTTGACGTGGAGGTGTTTCCTGTCGAAAGCATCTTGTAGCAGTTGCACAACATCATGTCCAACAGCATTCTTCGCCGAAAAACCTTTCGTCCATGTCAAAATCTTGCCAGAGCCAAGAGCAGTCTGTTCCACAGGGAAGGAGAACGTAAGACCAAGGTGAACAACGTCCGGGCTGTCGGTCCCAAGTTCATAAGCAGACGCGGCATGTTGAGTGAGGAATGCGTCCACAGAGTCGGCGAGATAATCTGGACAGGCAGATTAGATTGTTACGGCAGTGTACTCCAGCTGAACACACCGAAGAGCGCGGTCGCCTCTCCAGTCTTCAGGGCATCTGACACCTTGTACTTTTGTTGCCGGAGAGAGAATGTCTTGTCGCCGTTGAGCACAACTTCACAAACACGCCTGGAACGACGTCAGTTATGCGCCGTTGAGCTCAGATGTCCGCGATCTCTCACAGATTCGTGCCTCCCAGATCAAGTGCAAGGAAAGTACTGAAAGCGATGAGTTGTTGGATGTAGTGCGGACTCGGATGATCGGGGAGACACACCCAGTTTCTGTACCATCGGGAACACCGGTCACGAACGTGGGACTGGATTGCGGTCAGCCTGAAGAAAGTCCGCAGAAACTGTCGCGCACATCATAGCCATGGGGTGATTATACGCCCCGAGGCCTCGACTGATCTCATTTAGGAAGGCCTTAGTGAGTTCTACAAGAAGTTCCGGGTTTAGCTGGAAGTCGCGATCTATCTCGTCGAATATGCCCTGCGGCTCCTGGATGGACAGAGCTTGGATGGGCGGCATTGGGAGGATGGTGAACGAGAGAGAGTTTCACTAGTACTTAAAGTCCGGGTCGGGTGATTGCTTTATCTTGACCTTGGCATCTCCGTATGTCACTTCCGTTTTGGGACACGGCCCTGGGGTTTGCGCGCTGGATGTCTTGGATCAGGGATATTCCCCGCAACGATATCGTCCATCGCGTCCTGTGATACTTTCACCATGGAAAGCCACGGCAGGTGAAGTCGAGACCGAATGCTTGGAGGAGCATTTTAAGGCCATTGACCGCCTACATAGCTAGGTTCGTACTTAGGAATAATCCAACATGACACTGTCGAATATCGGCACCACCACCCAGTGCACCTGTCAGACCAGAAAGTAAGCATGTATGGTGTTCAATCAGTCATTGTCGATGTCATTGAGAATAGCGTGATCTCAAAATCCACAGCCCAGTGCCAAGCCTTAAGCTTGCGCATGCAACGATTTCTCCCGTCACTTCAATTCAAGCAGCTCCCCCGTTCACGCCGGATGTTCACTACACACTTTTTTCAAGTACATATGAAGTACATATGAAGAACAACCCTTTATAAGTAATTCAAACTGTATAGAACTGAACTGTATTCAAACTGTGCTTCAGATCAAGGGGCGAGCTCAGAGATGATCACCACGTGCACCCCGTTTCGCCGTTTCGGAAGTTTGCGTACGACCATGACATTGAGACTCGTTGACGACGGCAAGACGACGGCCTCCTTCTCTACTTATTCTCTACTTAGCAGTCGAACAGGCACTGAGCCTGTTACTGGGTGGCTCGATACTATGACTTGAAAATAGAATGCCCGCACACTTTTGGCTCTCACGCGTCTAATAGATCTCGAATCTCAGTTGTCAGAGAGAGCGACGGCTCTTTCATACCTCTTACGACAATGCCTAGCGCTGTAACCATGCTTGCCTAGCGTCGGCGCCCGCAAAGTACGTCTTGTCCTTTGGGTGTCTCAAAAACGCGTCCTTATCCCGCACCCATCAGAACTTCTACTGGGAACACCGACTACAGAATGACTACAGAATGCAGTCATGTCACTACCCAATTTTACGTCTAAGAAGTCAAAGTTATCTTGACTTTTTTTTTCGAGTCGCATGCTAGTCCTGATGCCATGCCTGGTGGCTGGTGAGAGAACGTTCGGACACATCGTGTGACGACCGAAACGTACAAGTGGACCCCAAGTCCTGATTCTCGGGGACGGGTTCTCGTACATTACCACGCCTTCCGCTGGTTTCCGCTTTCTTTAAGACTCTAGCGCTCTAGCGCGGATGCAGCACTATCGCCCCGTAGCCCCTCCCCCGAATTTCTCTTGGCCAAAATGGAGGACGGGCGCGCTATCGTGGTGGATAACACGTATGTTCTCTGCCCGCCGCTTTTTTCCGCTCGGTGAATATAATTGTCAGGATGGGCGCATCTCTTATCGGTGTAATGTGCGCTGCTATGTGAGTTCTAAATAAATATGTCATGACAATCAAACCAACAACTTTCCTCTCTTTCCTCAGCTTATATGGAGGTGCTTTCTGTCCCTGCGCAATTTCCAACTTCCAAGTTAACGATCTCCCGAGTTTCTTGCGTCCAGACGTGGTATTACTTCGACAAATACCATAAGGTGTGAAACATTGTCGACCTCTTGTCCTCCGTCTAGCTGTTGAATTGGTGCAATCTAGGATGTCTGGTACATCAAGGCACTTGTAGGTCTCCTGCAATTTTCAAAACACACGTGGCAACTCTAGGGCGATAGGTCGCCTGCATCTGGATTTTCGACAGTGTCCATCAGGGCCTCATATCGCACACAGGTGGGTCCATTGAATCTCAGACGTCCCGCCAGCCCATCATCTGTCCCTCCAGTGTATACCTATGTAATTACCAACTACAATAACCCAGTGATGTTAGAAACTATGGTTTGGTGAGATCAAGCGTCGCGCCAACATCTCGACGCTTACACGGCTTGTTTTCTAGGAGTATCTTGGTTCGTCGGTTCGTCCTACCTGCGTTTATCGGCCTAATATCCTTTGTATTGACAGCTTGAAGTCCTATTCAACGTAAGTTCTCTGTAATAACGCCGTGGCGTTTTCCCTGATGACAGACACAGGGCTTTATCGGTCTTCTTGTTCAAGGGTAAGCAATGCGGCGTGTGTGAGCGTTACGTTCGCTGATATTCCACTGCCTCAGCTTCCTCACACTCCGGGTCTGGCGCCGTAGGTTTTCATTCCGTTTCTCGTCTTCCAGTGAAGTAACGACCTACAGTCAGCAATAACAACATTCCACTGATGGTCCTCACGGTAAGCTAAAAATTCAATCGCTTCCTTCGACCTGATTTACTAGTATTGATTGATTATACGACAGGTCGGCCTTGTTTTGGGGAATTTTGGTTCGCTATGTATCACTCGTTCAAATATAATTGCTGACCTGTGTGCTGCTCTCGGTAGGATGCTCTGTCGGTGGGTCTTATTTATATGCGCGTGTTGACAACCTTTTGATATGGCCCAAAGCCTTCACTATCCAGTCGTAATCAGCTTTCCCTGTTAATACTTCCACAAGTTTGTTCTGACGGATGACGCACTTCTCAGCATGAAGCTTGTCACATGGGTTCAACTGGCCCAACTCAAGGCAAGTAGTTTCCCGAAGCGATGCTCGCAATGCTTCTGACGGCACGCGTTCTACAGGGACTTTCAATGGCTGTGAATATCTTAGCTGCCGTGACTGACGCACTCATCGCCGGAGCATTGTGTTTTTTCCTTCATCGGTCTCGCACGGGTTTCCGCAAGTAAGCCTCCTTCCCAACATGAATAACTTGAATCTCAACATGACCAGGTCCGACACAATGATTAGCAAGCTGGTGGGGCACCACCTTTCTCTCTGTCTTCGAACACGTTTTGATATTCTTTGTAGATCATGTTCACGGTTAGTACGGGCGTCTTGACGAGTATTTGCGCCATCGCTTCACTGATATCCGTACGTCTGGAGAATCCTGTCCACGTTTCCCAGCTTGCTCACTTCTTCTAGATCGTTGTCTGGGGGCAGACCCTTATCTATGTGGCGTTCTATTTCAGTCTTGGGCGATGTGTGTAATCAACGTCGGACAGCCTGTATCATCTGACATCCCTTTCAGTGTACTCCAACTCGGTCCTCGCAACATTAAATGCGCGCCAGGCTATCCGCGAGCTGGGAGAAGACAGCGACGATCTATCCTTTTCGTTCAAGATGCGACCGACCTTTTCGAAATCAGGTGTCCAGCATCTTACTTCGAATGTGCGCTTTTTTCGACTTCAGGTCACATTTGGAAAATAACCATGCCACCTGACGGTAGAGGACCATCTCGATAAAAATCGACACGAGCCAACAGTACGATCGCGATCTTACGGGTCTAGATGATCAACCCGATGTGTGTGCGACTCTGTCTATATGGCCTGTCTGTGTTGATGATGAATTTCCCTCGTCTTTCCAGTCGGCGACGACTGATAATTCGTACAACAAAGAGGAGGAATGTGTATAATGGGGTGGACATTGTATACTGGAAGGCACGCCTGTATTTCTGGGCTCTTGCCGCGTATCTTTCTTGGAATGGGCCTCGAGAGTGGGGGTGGAATGTTTGTATTTAGGGCTTGGACAACACATGGTGATTCGGAAGCGCGCCGTCACAGTGACGATTTCGCGATTGCAAGCAGCGGCGGGCGTTCTTGTGTCGACTCCGGGCACGATCCCACCTGAACATTCTGGCCAGGCTTCTTTTATAGCTCGAATGCCTTGCATATCCTGATCCACTTCATGTTTGCCTCGTGGGAGACTCGCAAATCTGGATACCATCGCCAGCCTTCTCAATATGTCTCTCGCCTGATCTACACTGGAATTCCGGGCTGTCTTGTATACATCCATCCGCTTGGGGATCGGACAGGCGTGTTGAGAATCTGGTCCACTTCTGTTCCATTGACAGAGGCGTACATCTGGGGCCGACTCTAGCCCAACATGAAGCTGTACTGGCAGATCCACGGCCTTTCGCGCCGCGCTAACTTTTTTAGCCCCCCTGCAATTCCCCGGCCATGAGAGGGATTTGTCAGTATCTGTCGTTACCTCGTGTTTCATTCTTGCAGCTCCCTTTGGCAGTTCATAAGACGATTTCCGCGGACGTCCCCTTGGCAAGAGAAGCCTCCCTTCTGTACCTTCCAACCCTGCCGGTCCCGGAAATCGGCTTGATCTCCATCTCTAGCACCCTAGATGGCTCTCAATAAAAGCCAGGCCCGCTAATCCGTGGTCCTCCAAAATTGACGCTCCTTTGTACCCTTTGCACCACTTTCCTGCGATGGGTCTCTCCTTCATCAATGCTGTGGATATTTCATTCGTGTTTCTATTTGTATTTATCTTGAACAGTCTCCTCCGTCGCGCTAAGCAGGCAGCTCCTCTCCCACCTGGGCCGAAGGGACTCCCATTGATTGGGAACGTCCTCGACATGCCGTCCGAACAGGAGTGGCTAACGTTCGCCAAGTGGGGCGAAGAGTTCGGTGTGTTCACTCGCCTGTTCACAGAGAATTGTTTCTGACATTCGTCCCAGGAGATATATCTTCAGTCACCGTTCTTGGGCAGCCTTTCATCATCCTGAACTCCGCAAAGGTTGCCTACGAAATGCTCGACAAAAAGAGTCCTATCTATTCTGATCGTCCTGTGCTTCAAATGGGTGGCCAGCTTGTCGGCTGGAAAAATACTCTGGTTCTTCTGCCCTATGGGGACCGTTTGCGTCGCTTCCGCCGTTTATTCCACGGCGTCATCGGGAGCCGCGCCAGCGTGAAGAGGTTCTCACGCGTTGAGGAGCTTGAGACTCACAGGTTCCTTCGCCGCGTCCTGACGAAACCCGGAGACATAGCCGCGCATGTTCGACAGTAAGTTCCTCATTTGCTCGACGGTGAGAATGAGAGCTCAACTGTCTGAAGCACTGCAGGGGCTATCATCCTTCGTATCTCCCACGGATACGAAGTCAGGGATTCCGGCGACCCTTTTATCAAGCTGGCTGACCAGGCCACAGAACAATTCTCCCTCGCTACCGCTCCTGGAGGTTTCTTGGTCGATGTTTTGCCACTTTGTAAATCCATCCAATCCTTCGTGTAAGATGGCATGCGCTCACGATCAATTTTGCAGTGCGTCACGTTCCTTCTTGGTTTCCTGGAGCCGGCTTTCGCAGGACAGCCAACTTATGGGCGGCTACCCTCATTGAAATGGTAGAGCAACCTCACGATTTCGTGAAGCGTCAGGTGGTATGGCTTCTAGCGTCCTTTCAAATTTAGATCGCTGATTTTTTTCCTTTGGGATTAGGCCGCTGGTACGGCTCCGATCTCATTCACGTCCAGTTTATTGGAGGGCAAAGATATCAGTACCGACGAGGAGTCTGATATCAAGTGGAGTGCAGCCAGCCTTTATTCAGGTACGCTTCAATGTCTACGTCTGCACTGAGTGAATTCTAACGCGTTTGCCTTTCCACAGGTGGTGCTGATACCGTAAGTCCATTCATCGGCTACATCGTAGTATTGCTGTTGAGCCCTTCTTCTAGACCGTATCCGCGATAAACTCGTTCTTCCTCGCCATGGCACTCCATCCTGAGGTCGCAAAGAAGGCACAGGCCGAAATCGACGCCGTTGTTGGCAACGACAGGCTTCCCACATTCGAGGACCGTGCACAGCTGCCCTATTTGGACGCCCTTACAAAAGAAGTCCTTCGATGGAACGCTGTGGTGCCTACCGGTGAGCAGCCGCGGGGCGGTTCTTTATTCCTATACGTTCGCAAAAATGACCATCGGCCTGTCCAGGCGTCCCACATCGCGTCATGCAGGACGACGTCCATGATGGATATTTAATCCCTAAAGGTGCCCTTGTAATTGCAAACGTCTGGTAAGCTCGTCAAGTCGTTCAGCACTTCCCTTGTTTGACTCGACGTCCATTAGGAAACTCACCCATGACCCCGCCGTCTACGCCAATCCGGATGTCTTCAATCCGGACCGTTTCATCGCCACCAAAAGTGCGCCAGCTGAGGCGGATCCTCGGAATGTCTGCTTTGGATTTGGAAGACGGTGAGGGTTCCTCCGATAGCGTGACTTGGAACCAGAGAACTGACCTACATTCTAGGATCTGTCCAGGTACCACCAACCACATAGGCTAACCATTCAGCTGATCACCTTCTTTTCCAGGTTTGCACCTCGCGGACGCCTCGGTCTTCATCTCGTGTGCGATGTCTCTAGCCGTTTTCGACATATCGAAATGCATCGAGAACGGTGTTATCGTTGAACCGGTTCACGAAAATACAACAGGAACAATTAGGTATGCCGGCACCGTTGACTTGTGACCGTTTGTTCATTACCGTCTGACAGTCACCCAAAACCCTTCAAATGTTCAATCAAACCCCGTTCCCAGAAGGCGGTGTCCCTGATCCAAGCCGAAGAACACAAGTAAAGTGGATATGGAGTGGGATTTAAATAAAATTTAGTAGGGGTTCGACAACGTACCAGGTATTTATTACATATCTTGTTTCCTTCGTTACATACGCTTGCTGGACACCAAATGTACCTAATATGATATTCTCGAGTATCCTTTCCACGGCCCAGACCTAACGACACGTACAAGGTAAACTTCGATGACGAAGAGGGGCGCGATGGACACATACTCATCCTGCTATGCTCCATCTGGCCGCGATCCATCTGCCATCTCCACGTCGGCTCCGCTGGCAATGAGGATGGGAGGTCCAGAAACACCTGCTACTGCGGGGATGACATCGGCCTGCGTCGTTTACACCGCGTCGTTTACAGACCACCTTCCAGAGCCTCAGCCACTGGTGATTCTTCTACAGTCGTGATAGGCGGCGTTGTCGTCGTTTGATCGAAATTGGGGGATTGGGCGGCAGGAGTCACTAAAACAGACGGCCCAGGAGTTGCAGTCGAATGTGGAGCAGTCTGAGTCGCAGATGCTGGAGTGGCCGCTCCTTTGCCCTCGGGGCTCTTTTCGTCTGCGTCACTGTCAATGCATGGTCTATGAAATCACGGCGTGAGCGAACCCTTTGGCGGCCGGTCCAGGGATATCTGCCCTTTACTCTCAATCAGAATATTCAGGACGGAGTTGCGAATATTTTCAGTGAAAGATGGGTCGGAGAGAAGCTGAACGTCGGATGCCACACGGTCGACAACTGGAAACCTTGTAGAACATTCAGCGTCGTGATGTTGGTTGAGCTGAATTTCTCAAGCTGACCGCTCCATCTCCCGCATTAGTTCCTGGTATGCTTGCTCTTGGGACATGAACGATAGCTTTGGGTTGGAGGAATAGTTGCGTTGGACGAGTTCTTCCACGCGTGTCCTGAGAGTAGTCATTCCAGCCTTGGAAATATCGTCATGGGGTGAAAACCCATGCGAACTGTGAACACGGTTCATATACTTACGCCTTGTGATACCTGGGCAAGCAGTTCACGTCGCAGACGGTCAAACTCTCCGGACTTTTTGAACCTTCGAGTCCACAAGAATCATGAGCAGGGTGATCCGATGACTGGGGTGCATTTCTTACTCGTCAACGAGCTGCGTAGGGTTGTCGATAGGCATGAGTATATCCCGCCGTCGTAAGTAGTGGTTGTCAGTGTAGTTGTCAGTGGTCCGGACTCAATTGAGAGATCAAGAGATAAGGACAATCTAATCACCTTGGTGAGCCCCCATCCCGGCCATCCTGTTTTATTGCTCCTTCTTTGCAAATTCACCTGTTTGCAGGTTCAGTATCGTTGTTTCTGTGAGGGATCCTCACAGGGCTGCAAATTTCACCTAGCGAATCAACTACAATGGCCGACAACTTTCCTCCTCTCCGGAATGATCTGCTTCTGCGTGCTGCAAGAGGTGAATTCAAGCTCTCTTCTTGTCCCAGCTCAATTTTGACACGTATTTCAGGCGAAGAAACGGACAGAGCGCCTGTATGGGTTATGCGACAGGCTGGACGCTACTTACCTGGTGAGTGGACCACACTGTATCGTCGTTTTGTTCTCTGAGCCACCATCCAGAATTCCGGAAAGTCCGCGAACAACACGAATTCTTCGAGGTCTGTAGGACACCAGACCTTGCTACGAAGATCACTCTCCAACCTATCCAACGTTACACCGGACTTGTGGACGCATCGATAATCTTCAGTGACATTCTCGTCATCCCGCAGGCCATGGGAATGGAGGTGCTCATGACCCCTGGGCCACACTTCCCCGACCCTCTTGTGACACCCGCGGACATCAGCAAACTGTCCGATGTTGTCGATGTGCAGAAGGAGCTGAGATATGTCTTCGACGCGATCACACAGACAAGGAAGGAACTTAATGGCGAGGTTCCGTTGATTGGATTCTGCGGTGCTCCGTGGACGCTCTTTGCGTACATGATTGAGGGTGGTGGAAGCAAGACGCTGCAGAAAGCTAAGACTTGGATCTTCAAGTACCCTGAGGAGTCAAAGGCGTTGCTACTCCGCATCGCCAACGTTTGCGTGGATTTCCTTGTCGGACAAGTCAAGGCTGGCGCACAGGTGCGCATTCCCCACTTTTGCGATCGAGGTTTACTTAAATAGAAATCGACCTAGCTGCTTCAAGTTTTTGATTCATGGGCCGGCGAACTATCACCTCATGATTTCGCTGAATTTTCTTATCCCACTCTCGTCCATATATCCACCAATGTGAGGCGCCGCCTGGCAGCAGAGAACCTTTCCTCGACCCCGATAACCCTCTTCGCAAAGGGCGCGAACCACGCGCTTGGTTTGCTCGCGGAGAATGCAGGGTACGACGTTCTCGGACTCGACTGGGTCATTGATCCTGTTGAGGCGCGGCGGATTGTTGGGGAAAAGGTGGCGCTGCAAGGGAATATGGATCCCAACGTCCTGTACGGTGGCCGGGACGCCATCGAGGCAGCGGTGAAGCGGATGTGTAGCGGTTTCCGCCAGGGCAAGGGAGGCTGGATCGCAAATCTCGGACATGGGATCACGCCTGGCGTTGACCCAGAGGACCTGCGGTGGTTCTTCGAGTGCGTGCAGAAATATTCCAGCACCAATCATCCTTGGTAAATCGAAAAGTAAATCCACAAGAACGGTGACATCAGTGGAGACAACAAGATACATCGACACATCGGTGATCCATCTCTGCCAACTTATTTAGCACTCAAAATCAACCAAACGGTATGCATGTGAGATAGTGAATGAATGCACAAGTACAGATTGTCAATAATCAATGCGTGATGGGTGAGGGGCTGGGGGATGTGCGTTTGACGTGGAGGCGACAGCTGGCATGCCCGATCGCAGAGGGAAAAAAGAATCATCAAAATAACATAGGTAAGTAGACGCCTAACCCTCAAAGGAATGGATAAAAACGGATATCGCATAGAGAGCACGACTCCAAAATGATCAACGATATCATATAACCACATCAGCTGAGCTGAAGCTGCTCCGTCTGCGCCTCACGCTTCTCAGCCCCGGACGACCACCCGAAGTCCCTGCAGGCGTCACCACGGCCGATGCATTTGTCTTCATCCACGCATCTGGCTCCCCGCCACGCCTGGCAGCAGCGACACCAACCGCTGTAACTTCGCTCAACGATGTCGTATGTGTCGGATGCGGACGCTTCGACGGAACCAACGTCGGAAGACGGGACGGAATAGGTGATGCGGGGGGATTTGGACGCCGTATGGACACCGGTTGGGGCGCCTTGCGACCGCCGCTTGCCGTAGATGCAGCCGCAAGGGCTTTGGCAGCGGATGTGGTCTTTGTGGCGGCCAGCCGCGGGATCTTGTTAGGGCCTTGCCCTGACTTTTTGACCGGAGATGCGGGGGTAGTGCCTGCGTTGCCGCCCGCCTTGCGAATCACGGATGCGCCTGCAGTGGATCGTGTGACGCGTGTTGGACGCTGCTCTGAGGCTGTGACACCACGCGATGCGGCAGATTTCGATACCTTTGGCCGACGGATCGGCGCAGCACCCAGTGCAGGTAACACATCATCACTATCTTCGTCGTCCGAATCCTGCGCGAGCCGTTTAGTAGCAGGTGTTTTGCGCGGTTGCCCGGGTGGCGCGATGTCGCCAGCCCTGGCGGTCGCGGTAGCAATATGCCGACTTGGCGTGACGGGGGGAAGGCTGGGAACGGCGGTGGGGGTGGTTTGCATGTCGACCTCTTCGTCTTCCGCTGGAGGCGTTGCAGGCGTTACCAAGGCTGTTGACACCAGCGCCGAGGCCGCCAGTTGTCTCCGCATCTCCTCCACCGCACCCCACTTCACCCATTCCAACTGCTTGAGATACATGTATTGCTGTTGTGGCCCAACAACACTACCTGGTCGGACGATGCGCATGAAGGCGATGGCCTCGTTGGCTGTGAAGCCGTATTTCCAAATCATGTAGGCTCCAATGAGGGTTCCGGTTCTCCCAAGACCAGCTTTACACTGCCGGATCATCATCGTCGAAATAAGAACGAATCTAGATGAGGAAAAGATAAGATATACGCACGTGGACTGCGACCACCCCTCCTCCCTCGATAACCCGGTCGACGACATCCAGGAATGTCTTCACGATCTCATCAGTTGGATTTGTGCCATCATCATAGTACAGTTCCAAGTGATCGATGCCACGATCTAAAAAAGTATTCCGATCATAGAGTTCGGTATTTAGACGGATGACGAGCTTGACGTTCTTCTTGTCGAAGTAATCCAAACAGTTGAGGAAGGGCTGTGGCAGCTTGCGCTGAAGAGCAAGATTGCTCGATCGTGTCGACGAATTCAATGCTGGGGCTGTCCGGGACCCTGATGCTTTGGAGCTCTCCTTTGCCTCCTTCTCCTTCTTCAACCAATTTGTGTCAACCGGTGACGCAAAGGCGATGAAGTGCGGCGTGAGCCAATTCCAGTCCCCGTTCTCCACTTTCTCGTAAAACTCGTAGTCCTCCACACTGAACTCGTTCATGTCCAATAGGCCGTTTTGCATTGCCTTCCAAACACCCCAAAGACAATCTTGGATATTGAGATTGAAGTCCGAAGGACCTCGTCCGGCGTCTCGGAATGGCATAAATTCAATTTCTGCGATGGGATGGAATGCCTCCCAGGGGGCACGCCGCTGAACGATCATCTGCAAAGTTTAACATTAATTTTCGGACAAGGGGCTGGCTCAAACTCACCACGTAAAGAGCCATCAGCAGAGCCGCATTCGCTTTCCGGCGCGGATCATCAGAGGAGTAAAGGACGAGTCGGTGGGATGCTAGGTCTTTGTCCTGCAGAAATCACAATAAGAGCGGCGCACGTGAGTGGCATGCGGCAGAGGGATGGAGACGGCTCCAACGCACCTCGAGTAGTTCATGGATTAGGATACACGCCTTGTAGACCATGGAAAGGTTTAGTGGGCCCCAATCCTGGAAAAACGAGAGATAGAGGAGCTGGTCGTCTATTGTGAAGTAGTAGTATGACGCCATGTCGTCAGGTGATGCGGAAGGTCCGCCTCTGGGTCGCTCACGAACGCGGGGCTGATTTCCTGACTCTCCCGATACATTTAGTGAATGAGGGTGCGGCGCAGGATGGGGGAAAGTGGTGAAGTAGAGCCTTTGTGAAGATCCAGGTGGTCAATGGGTGGCTCAAGACCTGGTTGGGCTTGAATGGGCTTACCTGTCGCCAAAATGGCATAAAGGCTCACAATTCGGGGCCATTTATGCGGTTTAGAGAGCGGAAGGGGGCGGTGGACGCGAGGGTATGAGCGGAGAACACAAGAGGTGTGCAACTCTGTTGGCCCAACCCATCTGTTTGGAAAAGGAAGTCACGTGACCGTTATTTGTCTGTGTTGCCCACGCGATTCTGCCTCCGTTGATTCTGAATGTTCTGGGTTACGTTCCGAGTTTTCCGTCCGGCCACCTTGAATCAAACGTCCAGAGGAATTGCGCCCTTCGACAGATCGACGAGATGAGTAAACCCAGTGCATCAACATTGTATTTTCTTTGTGCTCAGTGGCACTATAGCCTACTGATCTATATATGTAGTATCGTGGTGGCATCTTCAAGGTTCTTGGTGTTTCTTCCTAGATGGTGGTGATCAGCGCCCCCAAGCTGGTGGACGAATTTCGGAGCTTCGGCCGCATCGTTTTCGGACATGGACGTCATGCATGGTAGACCAAAAACAAACTCCTCCAATCTCCTCACGATCTCATGTTCCAATTTGTATATGGGTCGCTTTTCGCCGTCAATGAGCTCAAAGCCATCCTTGCACATGTCGTGCTGAACTACGATGCGGCCTTCGAGGGCGGTGAACGCCCTGCCGATCGTTGGTTTGGATCTTCGTCAGTTCCAGAACCCACGGCATCTGTCCTGTTCAGGAAGAGGTGCTCGGTTTTGAAGTGCGGACCCTGTTCAAGGATATTGGACGACAACAGGGTGTCTACCATTTTGTGCGGTCGTGTTCAAAACTTTTTGCGGTCCCATCGTGTCTGTCTGATCCTGTGCGGACTTTCATCCCGGATCGTCTCCGCCAGCTCCTTCTTCCCGGACCTCATAATACCCACTCATTACATCCCTGTTCTCCCTGCAAATACCTTGCTGCATTATGACGTGGCTTTCGAGGGCAATGTTGGTGGGCTCCGCACCCGCCGATTGGGGGGGGGTCATGGATCGTTAAACAGTTCATCTAGCATCTGAATGCACCTGTTCCTGAAATACGACACACTTACAGCCTATGTACTCGACGTGTACTTTTCAATTGCCTGAAACATTCATCCGGAATCGAGGTCATCCTCAATAATAATAACTTATTGACGTGGTCAGACGCGATTGTTTGTCCCTGTTGTTTCACGCGTTCAGATTTGCCGCAACTGTAACACCACCGCCGAGGGCCTCCTCGCGTCTCCCTGTCTCAGCAGCTTCAGCGAGGCTTTCATTTTAAACAAGTAAAGGAGACAGGGCGACTTTCACGAAGAAATCATGCCGGAAACACAGATATTCAAGGTCAATTTCACTTGTCTCAACACCATTCGGAGCAGTCCTCATTTTTAAGCAGGCTACCTACAGCGGAATACCCGTGTATGAGATGTGCGTATAGTTAGACGCGAAGCTGTACGCGTGCTAACTACAATTACACGCTCAGGATGTGCAAGGGCGTAGCTGTGATGCGACGGCGCGCTGACTCATGGCTTAACGCCACGCAAATTCTCAAGGTTGCAGGCTTCGATAAGCCTCAGCGCACCCGTGTTCTAGAGCGTGAAGTGCAGAAAGGCGAGCACGAGAAAGTACAAGGAGGCTATGGCAAGTACCAAGGTCCGTTCATTCTTCCGCTTTGACGCGTCAAGCTTCAAAAATGACCCCGATCACTTTTCTTCTAGGTACATGGATTCCTCTCGAGCGTGGGCTTGGTCTGGCGAAACAATACAACTGTGAAAACCTCCTTCGGCCTATCATCGAATTCCAACCAGCAGCGAAAAGCCCTCCACTTGCGCCGAAGCATCTTGTCGCAAGCACAGCTAGGCCGGCTCGCCGGCCTCCCGCCATGGACACGTCTTCTGCTGTCTCTGTAGTGAACACACGCTCTTCTAGACGACAACCTGCTGGCACAGCGGACGAAGATACCGACCATGAGACTCTATCTGCCCGTGGATCCGAAGATGGCTCCATGACACCCTCACCTTCCGAAGCCTCGTCAAGCTCACGAACACCATCCCCTATCCGCAGCCCTGAGCCCTCCTATGGTTCTGTTGGCCACGGCGACGATCGGAATTCAGCCACGTCGAAAAACAGACGAAATAAATATCGCCGCACTGCCGACGACCCATATGATGATACATCTGATGGGGAGCACGCAAACGGCGCGAATGACGCACGCACGTACGGTGACCAGATATTGGAATACTTCATTTCCGACACGAACCAGATTCCTCCTGTCCTCATCACTCCCCCGTCCGACTTCGACCCCAATATGGCCATCGACGACGACGGTCATACATCTCTACACTGGGCTTGTGCAATGGGTCGCATCCGCATCGTCAAACTTTTGTTGACGGCTGGAGCGGACATATTTAAGGTCAACGAAGCTGGCCAGACTCCCCTGATGCGCAGCGTCATGTTTGCCAACAACTATGACGTCCGCAAATTTCCTGAGCTGTACGAGCTTCTACACCGCTCAACTCTCAATATCGACAACTATAACCGTACTCTATTCCACCATATCGTGGACGTCGCTATGTCCAAAGGCAAATCTCACGCGGCACGGTACTATATGGAGACTGTACTCACCCGACTGGCGGATTATCCGAAAGAGCTGGCCGATGTGATCAACTTTCGAGACGAGGACGGCGAAACCGCATTGACGATGGCTGCCCGGTGTAGGAGCAAACGTCTCGTGAAGATTCTCATCGACCACGGCGCAGATCCCAAAATTGTCAACAATGACGGTAAAAGTACAGAAGATTACATCCTTGAAGATGAACGCTTTCGTTCTTCGCCTGTCCCTCCATCCCGTGCTCTCTCTATGTCCTTCCGAAACGCTCAAGTCGCGTATCCACCGCCTCATGCAGCCTCCAACTATTCCTTTGCACCTGCGAATGGTGATCGACCGCCACTCCATCATTCGGTTGCCGCACAAAAGGCCAGCACCAGATGTGTCAACGATATGACTAGTATGTTGGATAGCTTAGCGGCCTCGTTTGACCAGGAACTTAAAGACAAGGAACGCGACACGACACAGGCGCATGCTCTGCTTGGCAACATCCAGGGAGAGATCCTCGACAACCAACGCTCTGTTGCGGGACTTAAGGCACAGGCGGAAGGTCTACCACATGCTAAACAGAGTCTTCAGGAGCTGGAAAAGGAGCTCTACACGAAGATGGGTCGGAGGTACCGGTTAGGATGGGAGAAATGGGTCAAGGACGAGGAGCTCCGCGAGGCTGCCATTCGGGAGGCGGCGAACGGGGAATTGATTGTGACCGTCGCGACCGCGTCCTACCGCGTCGATGACGACATGGAAACGGACGCCGGTTCTGACCCCGATAAAACGCTTGGAAAGAGGAAGGCGACCTCCCAGGTGGAAGATATCTCTGATCTCATAGCGCTGCAAGCGGATATACCAACAGATCCGGACGAGATTCACAAGGCTTGCGAAGCCCTGCGTGTGGAGTTGGCGCAGCTTCGCAAGCGGAGAAAGACCACGTTCGAGGAGCTGGTGTCTTTCCAGGCCGAGGCTGGTACCAGTGGTAGGATGGCGGAGTATAGACGGCTCATAGGCGCAGGCTGCGGCGGCGTCCCACCATCGGAAGTTGATCATGTTTTGGGAATGTTGCTCGAGGCAAGTCGGGTCTGGTTATGTCATTGCACCATTTAACTTGCGTACGCAGACTTTAGAATCCGAAGAGCCTAGTCCTTACACAGCCTGGAGTGGCTCGAAAGTAGCCGTCGGCGGGTAATCCTCAATTGGCGCAGTCATTTTATTTCACGATTACTCACTATGTGTTCTCTTTTGTTGTCGTAATGTACTAGTGATATTGCAATGTAAGAGTAATGCGAGCAATAATGCGAGCAATAGGGCGCGCAAGGGACGCGCTAAAGTGAACACGTCGCGACACCAGGGTTGCATGAACGGAACACACACGTGATCGCCAAAAATTGGTGGTTATTATTTGAATTTGGAGACACTCCTCAGCTTTTGCCACCGCTTACCCTCCGTGCTCGTCTGGAACTGAACGTCTGTCATGCCGGTCAAAGCATCTCCCTTCACCCGAAGGCAGCTGCTGAGCGCCGCTACCACGAAACCATGGACGCACAACTTCCGCCACCTTCTTCCTGTTCCCAAAAAGTTCATGAAGCGGACAAGCGTCCGGGATCCTCTCGTCAAGTCTGTCAGGCCAAAGGACCGAATTAAATACTGGAACGTCGTTCCTGGAGACCAAATTCGTTTACTCGGAGACAAGAAGAATACGCTGCACGAAGTTCTGAGCATAAATCGATTCAGCAATCGAGTGTTCGTCAAGGGTGCTGTCAACGTGAGTGGGCACAAGTAGCGTTTTTTGAAGCATTATCAACGTCATGTCTGCCTAGGCTGGAGAGGAGGATAGTGGCAAGATACCGCCCAGCAAGAACTACCACTATTCGCGGTGCCAGCTTTTCTTAGGCAACTATGAGCTGCCTCCGTCAAAGAAGAGCCCTGAACCCCAGGTTGTGCCGTGAGTCTCCGCCACATCATATGCCTTGGCACCTCCTTGGTTGACCTTCATAACGCAGTGTATTCGCACAACGTCTCGGCAGCACTGCTCCTTTTTGGAACCGATACTTCGGTCGATACGACTGGAAACGGTTTGCGACGAAGACCGTGCCCGTCATCCCCCATATTAAAGGAGATAAGATACCCATTCCTTGGCCCAAACCCGAACCGCGATCAAATCCTGAGCGTACGCTATATATATATATATTCTCTGACAACAGCTCATTGTTCTTTTCGCCACACTCAGCTCTTAACTATGACACGACGAAGGAAGAAGTCATGAAGGTCACCTACACACCACCCTCTTTCAATCCTACCTTGAGAGGTTTGATTCCTCGACCACCGTCAGAGGCTGAATTCCTCCGTATACTATACAACCCCCATCTCCCCAACAAATTCGGCGACTCTCCGCCCGTCGAGGGCTACCTTTTCAGGGAGCTTGCCAACCCCCACTCGCGCGCCAAGAAGCATGCTCGCTGGTTAAGCTGGCAGGCGCAGAAGAAGCAAAGCCTGGAACAATATTTCCAGGAGGAGCTCTCGGACTTGCGGGGCCGTAGTGTCAGGGAGGCAAAAGCGGAAGCTGCATTCAAGTGGCGTCGCGACCTGGAGGAGGAGAAGGAGGCTCAGCGGAAACAGAGATGGAAAAAGGCCATGGGAGAGGAGACTTTGGCGAAGCAGTCGAAGAGGCGCGACAGGAAGGAGGCGAAGCAAAGGCAGCGTCTTACCCAGTTGGTGCTCAAGGACGAGCCCAATCAGTACATTCCCAAGGATATGCGGTCCTAGTTATTAAATTTATGTTCTATAGTATTCTGCTCTTTCTTTTCCTAATCACAGTACAAGTGAGAGGGGAGGAATGACTGAGTTGCATCACCGCGGAATTTTGTGGCCTGGGGTAATAATAAGTCGTTGGTCAGTAGAGATGACGGATGACATTTCATGATAAGTAAGTAAGAGCATGCAGCCACGAATATCTTTTATTGCATTTTTTACTGATTGCAAATTATACATCGCTCCCCGAAGTGTCACTGGCAGACCACAACCAGCTGGTCCCTTGACACCTCCATGTCTCGACAAGGATCCCCAGAGGCCCGATACCACGCAATCCCTCATGCATTGGCCGATGAGAACCCTGAAGTCATTCCTTCCACCATAGCAGTGGAAGTAAACTCTGACGCCGCTGATCCACCACTCGTCGTTGTTGATACACAAATTAGATGGATTCATTTTATATTGGGTTGTTCAGTGCTCCTTCCATGGAACGGTATGAGGGTCTTCTAATGTCGCTGGTGCATACTTCTGAATGGCATTTTTGAAGTCATGATCACCGCAACACCATTTTTCCTCTCTCGGCTAGAAGGATCTCCTCTTAAATCGACATTCAGTTCGTATCTATCGGTTTCGTTCACGGCCTTCAACTTCCTCTTCTTGGCGCATGCAACAGCGGTCTCGAAAAGGGTACGTCGCTGCATCATTGCATAGTCTTCAGATGTTTACTTTGAATAGACGTCACCCTCTCGCCAAATACGCGTTTGCTTAAGTTGGCTGGTAGGCCTCAACATCCTTCTGGTTCTCAGCACCTTTCTCCACATCACACCAGGCCTTTTCGTTGCTTTTGTGCTATTTAATGGAGCTTCTCAAGCGGCGCTCGGGGGCTATCTCCAAACCTCTACCTATGCTGTCGCTTCGCTTTTTGGTCCGCAAGCCATGCAAACCATGATGGCAGGTCAAGGAGCCGTTGCTGTGGCTGTTAGTGGCGTCCAGGTTTTGAGCTCCTCCTTATTTTTATGGAGAGCAACCCCAGAAACAATTCCAACCAGATTGGTTGGATCGCCAGAGCAGGATTCTGCCCGTGTATTCTTCGCCCTTTCGGCGGTCTTCCTTATCATCAGCGCCGTGGCTCATAACGTTCTGATTTCGACGCAAGCATACAAGATACTAGTGGCCCCTATGGAACAGAAATCTCTCAGGGAACAAGGAACGATCGAAGAACGCCCACTACTCACCTCTCAGGGACGGAATGACTCTTCCAGCGATAATGCTCGTATTCTGCGGGTTGCCAAAGCCAACATCCTTTATGAGATTGCAGCGTGCTATGTTTTTGTCGTCACTCTCGTACGTGATGCCATTCCCGCTGTCTAATTCTTCATGCTGACTCTTGCACGCTCAGGCCGTATACCCTCCTATCACAACCTCGGTAAAGCCCACCAACCCCAACACGCACCCTCTTCTTTTCAACGCCATACACTTCCTCGTCGTCAATTCTGGAGACTTCATCGGACGAGCCATTTGCTCCATCCCTCGCCTCTTAGTTTGGTCCGCCAAGTGGCTTTTGACGTTTTCTCTAGGGCGCACTCTATTCATCCCCATCCTCCTGATGTGCAACATCCAAAGGCCACAGTCAGAATTCCCCATACCCCCAGCAATCAGTTCCGACATTCTCTTCATGTTTATCCTCTTCGCATTTGGCCTTTCGAACGGCTACGTATCCACACTTTGCATGATGTCTGCGTCATCGCTAGAGCACAACCCGCGATTGAAGAATCGGAAAGAGGATGTCGACGTTGCGGCGACTCTCGCGAGCTTTTCAATCGTTGGCGGGCTGGCCCTTGGGAGTTGCGCAAGCTTTGCGGTCAGAGCAGCGATCTGTGGATGTAACCCATTCACTGCATAGGTCCAAGGAAGTCGAAGCCTGGCATCCGGCTGTGATGGGATGGACATATAATTTATCTATGTAGGTTCCTACTCTATCACTAAGAGGTGTTTTCGAGGATCAGGAATACGGAGATCATCTTGAGCTCTAGCATGATTTTGATCACTGCAGCAGACGTTATTTCATCCACTACCTTTGAATGGTCTCGCAGTACGTACTGCTTTTCTGGCCTCATCCAACTTTCCCTTGCTGGCGAGATATGCAGCCCCAGAATCCGCCCATACCTGATACACAGCAACCTTGTTATCCTCATCAAAGTCCAGGATATATGCAAATGCCTCATCCCAACTCTCTCCCGTGCTCAGCCATGTGAACCTTGCTTTCCCTTGCACGGCAACCTTGCGTGTAACTGGGTCAATCACGAACTCGGTGAACTGCATATCCTCATATGAGAGAAGCGAGGCGATTGTTTCGAAGTATTCCTGGACCTCGGCGAGACCAGTGAAAGTTCTCCCAAGGAATGGTGCCAGGAAGGCCTCGCCATGTTCGATTGCAGTTACTTCATGGGAAAGGAGAGTCGTGACGTCCTTCTTGTTCGCGAAATCATCGCAGAACTGCTGCGCAGATTTAAGAAGCGCTATCCTAGATGGACCCATCTGCTTTGCTGGGGCTTGAGTACTGAGTACTGAGTGCTGAGTGAGGAGGAGAAGGCTGACGTCGAACTGACGTCGTTTTGGTTCCGGCCCAAACTCGGCCCGTTTTAGCCGCACGTGGACGTAGATATGTATGTGCAGTAACACAGCTTTTGATTTCGCCGGTTGCTGACCGTCGTTGCGCACTGCAGGCAGTACAGCGAGCAGGAGGCCGCTGCTCGAACGTTCGCTACTCGCTTTGCCTCCATGAACCCACGACAATGGCTGACTTATTAGGGGAAGAAGCTTCACGTCCGGACTTTGCCTTGTGTTTCAACCTCTTCAAAGCGTCCTTCCGTGTCTGCTCGTGTCTGCCACTTCCCTTTCTTCACTACAAAGAGCCTCTCATGTCGTCCTCGAGGCGATCACAAGATATGCCATTGGACAACGATTCTAATTTCCGAGCTTGTCAACTCCGTTCAGAGGCTTACCAGAGTGAAAGGTTCTGGCAGGTGGCTAAACCATCTAGGCTGCCACCTTAGATCACTATCGCACTCATCACAGAATACTCTCCTCGCAGCCATCAATCCAAGCACGTGGGCCCCCACAATGTCGACGTATTTCTCGAGTGACGATGCTGGTACTTGCGCTTTGGCCTCTGGCCAGTTCATCTTGCAGGGCCATTGTATCTGGTTATCATTGTCCATGCAGTCCTCGTGGCGCCTTTGCGGACTGCCCTGATTGTATCCTTCTTACATATATAAAGTGTGGCCCTTTTGCTTCTCATCCCTCTTAGCTTTGTGAACCCCCATATATGACTACCATGGCGTACCCCGCGTATGACGGCTTCAGTCGCTCGCTTTCTCGCCGCCAGTCTATCGGCTATGCCACGACGCCTGTGCCCTACCAACACCAGTCCATCTATCCAGACAGTCATGGGTATAATGAGGTATGTAGAGCAATCTCATATACTTATTCGCATTACTGATCTGCGTTGGGGCATGACAGCACCCTCGACCGCGTTACCAGATTTATGGGCCTCCATCAAGGTCAGCCGCAGTACCCATGAACCACCGCCTGACTGGTCCCTGTGAGTCCTAACATGTACTGTAGATTCACTCCTGACATTGTATCCCAAGCTTACGAGGATCTGAACATTCGCGATGCATATTATCCTGATGAGCGTCAGCTCTCTTCTGGGCATCTTCCGGTGGTACCCCACACATCCAACATGTCCATGAGCATGAGTCTGCCGCGCCACCGCCGCCATTCTACCGTCTCATTTACGTCTCGCACGCCAATTGTGGACCCAGGTTATCGTCGCCCCGGCTCAGTCCGTATCAAATTCAAGCGAAAGGGCGCGTTCAGCGCTGGAATTAATCTCGGCGAGGCCCAAGATCGAGTTCGGCTCTCGGCAAACGATTCATATAGGACACACGAGTTTCACGCAGATAGCCGTAACAGAATTTTCTTGAGGGTTCAGGTGTGTCAAAAGACGCTTCGATGAATTTGCCACACCTCCTAACCAGCATGTCTTAATCCTAGTGGGCCGGCTACACCCCGATGACCTACGAGATTCCTATTGATGGGTATGATGGGCGTGTTAGCCTGCAGACTCTCGCGAGGCGGGTTTCAAGGGCGTGTGTTCATTATCTCCAAGTGAGTTGCTCTTGTTGTGCCATCCCCTACAGGCGCGCTCATTTTGACTCAGGCCAATATTATTCCTGTCGTCTGGGATCGCGTTCAGCTTCACCATCTAGAGGAGGTCTCTCATGGGGTATGGCAACCGATGCTTTCTGCACGGTGAACATTCTATCGTCCAGTACATGCCGCAGCGCCTACCGTTTGCGCGGCATCCTCACAGTATGCTGTGACTCTTTCTGACATAATGTCATTATCTGGTGAAAATGGCAGATGGCTCAAATACGTGTAACAATATGTGCAACAGTATCCCACTTCGTGTCAGGAAGCGCGATGGACTCACGGCATCTGTACGCCACCGTTGTTGTACTCACAAGTCTTCTCTCTGTTATTCTGTATATTTCCATCGTCCTAAAATTATACGCATTTGAAACCCCATCTCTCGAGGGAAGCTCTTAAGCTCATTTATACGAGAGACCCTCACCGTTCAGATTGAGAATCAGATTCAATTCATCACGACGCGCCCAACGTCCAGTCATGTGACCTTTGTTGACGCGTCCAGTCACGATGTGACCCACACACCCCGTCACGGGCGTGAGTCCTTGCTCCGCCCGTCCTCACATCGCCCTGGCTCATTTTCTGTGAAGATGCCAGTATCTACGGACTCATCTTTCGTCCCCGACTCGACTGCTGGGATTTCGCCTGTATCGACTCCCGCCGTGAAACGGGCTGTGCGGACATATGGTCGACCTCGACACGTCGAGCCTTCTCCTGGCGATGACTCCGATACCTCTCTGATGCACTCCGCTAAAAGCTCTGGATCTCGTAGTAGCATATACAGAACAGGACCGCGAGACCTGGACGAGGAAGTTCCCCAAACCTCAGATCCTCTTTCTGATGGCCACGACGACGACGACGATACCGGTCATGAAGTGCCATTTGCTTTCTCATGGAGGGACAAGTTGAAGGAAATAGATGACAGAGAGGACTTTGAGATGGACGTGGCCGGCACTGGAGAGGAAAATTACGCGTCACCATCACGCGAGGAATCAAACGACGAACCTGCTTTGAGCCTTCCAAGGTCCCAGACCACGAAAACTGCGCAGCTTCCCACAACTCCCATTGATAGTGGGATAGACACTTTGGCAGAAGAAGTCTTTGGTGGATCATTGGACACTTTGACTGCGTCCTCGGTCTCACCACCAAAGTCCCAACCTTCGCCACAACCTATTACCTCCACCCGTCGACGGATAAAACATACCATTCATGACTCAGACTCGGACTCCGATGACGAAAACACCAAGGAGTCCTCCACAACCTCACCTTCATCTTTTCACGATCCCACGTCCCAATCGACACCACCCACCTCTCAAGGCGATATGTCGACAAATTCGAAACACGATTCTAAGGGGAAGACGAAACCTTCCGCCCGAAGGGATGGGGCTCCGCTTTTGTTTGATAAAGACACCGCGTCCTCAAGCACCATTAAGCCAACGAGGGCTTCATCTAAGGATAAACGGAAGAAGATTAAGGTTTACTATTTCTCCGCCGAGTGGTCGTCTTCGATTACTCATAGTGAGTTTTTTACAGGCGCCCACAAAAAAGGAACTCAGGGATACCGCCCGACATCGTATACGCATCGCTGCGGAACAGCAGATTTCCATCCCCCGTGCGGAGGCTCCAAGCCATCTTTCCTTGCATTCATTCTTCCTCAAACTGTAAGTAAACATTGCGTTGTTTGATAATAACCACTGATAAAGTCCCAGTCAGAGCGCAGCGCCTCAAGCTCCGGTGCATCCTACTGAAACTGATGCCGACCCCATCGAAGCCTTCTCTGATCCCGTTTCTGCGTCCCCTCACACGCATCCAACTCCCTTCCAGAGTGATGGTTCTCCACTACGCTCGCAAAAACACCAAAAGATGCTTCACAGGACTCTCGACTCATTCCCAGACTCGGACGACGACAAAGATCTCCCCGAACTCGGCGCGGTTCTCGCGAGAGAGAAGGCAGACCGGGACGCACTCCTTGCTGAAGAGAAAGCGAAGCGAGATCGCGCGAAACGTGATCATGACCTCAAGGAACTTAAACTGAGGGCTCTGGCTGCTAGCTCGAAAGTTCAGCGGCAGGACAACTCCGACTCCGATGATGACCTCCAGGTCACGTACGCCTCCCAGAACCCCCAGATAGCAGTTAAAGAAGAAGCAGATGAAAGAAAGTATGGACGGAAGAAGCGAGTGTCAGAGGGTCGCAAGCGGCAACTCAATCTGGGAGGCATCGGGCTGGCGAAGCAGAAGTTAATTCAGACCCCAACAAAAGTCGACGACTTGCAGGTTCTTAAGGGAACTAGATCGCAGAAGGGGAAGACAGTTGCCCACCCCACGACCCAGGCTGAACTGAACAGGGTCTTGGCAGCGAGAGTGGAGGCTGCTCGCCTGAAAGCCACGCAGGAGAAGCAAGAGGAGTGGAAGCGACGAGGCGGCAAAATAAGGGAGACGGAGGAGGGCATGTCGTCGTCAGTACGTGACGCAAGTATGTTGTATGCTGAGAAAGGTCTCAAGCTGCCCCTTGGACACTCCGCTATGATGGAAGTCGATGAGGGTGATGAGGAAGAGGGAGACGAGGATTGGGTGCCGGGAGCAGAGGAGAGAGGTTCAGCCAGTCCTTCGCCCCCAGCAGTCGACAGCGGCAGCGAGGAGGATAAAGAGCAACCGACCTTCGAAGACGAGGAAGATATCACTATGGTGAACGATACCAGCCCTACAGCGACACAGGATGAGGACACGCTGGTACGGCTCCCTAAGCCTCGTCGTCCCACTATTAAACACATTATCGAATCCGATTCTGAGGGCGAAAACGACGAGAACTCCGCCAGCGCATGGACACCGTCTACTCTGACATCAACACGTTTCCCTAACAGTACACTTGGGGCACATAGTAATGACGATAACGCCAGGCGCCAGCCTCACTCGAAACTCTCGGTGCTTTCACGACGGCGATCGGTTTCATCTATGGACGACCACACCGAAGACGAAGGTGATAAGGAGAACGAAACGTCGCGCATGTGGGACCGTGGAGACGACAAGGAGAACAGAGCTGTTGTTCGACACAATGTGGGGGAGTCCAGGCCTGCCTTTGGATCGAGGCAGGGCTCTCTGTTTGGGTTGGAAGTCGGACTGTCTAGAGGTTTATCGATGTCACCCGGCCGCCAGGACGCTAGTGACGAAGACGGCGATGAAGAGAAGACCAGGCGGCCGTTCAAGGAGCTGATGGACGACCCCTTCGCTTCTCCGTCAAGATCAACCGAACGACCAACCTCCTTTGAGGCTAGATTGAAGCAGGCATCACCAGTTTCAGTCTCTTTGACACGATCTCTTACCCCCTTTATTGGTGGCAGTATGTCTCTTGGGTTTTCTGATGATGAGCCCACAAGTGTTCTTGCTCCGGCTCCGTTGGAAGCTAGCTTCTCAGATCTTTTCGAATCTGGTACAGAGAGACCAAAAGCGGCTCCATTGAAACGCACTACGAGTGAAATGTCGGGATCTTTCTCGGGCCCAGTAAGTGAATGAATCAATTACACCAGACAGAAAATTCTAACCTACAAGTTTTCTCACCAGGCTGGTACCAAGTTCGCCGGAACCAGCTTTAACAATGATCTTAGCCTAACCCAGGACATCACTTTACAGCCCGCTTTTCAGGTCAGCGAAAACTTACTTCGTAAAGCGGACCAGATTTTTGAGAAGGAGCAAGAGTATGTTCTGGAGGCCGCGAACAAGAAGCCGCAGGCAGAGGCCGAATTATATGTCAATGACCATGGGTTCGTCATCTCGCAGTTCTCGTTGTTCCCCACCTGACTTCTTTTACCATTAGCTTCCTCACTCAGACGCGGCCAGATGATTGCAGTCCCGAAGTTTACAGGCCTCCAACGCCTACGCATGACGCTGCACCCTCCCCATCCGAGCCTCAAGCGGCGTCGCTTCGACGCCCACTCCGCACTATTTCGCTAGCCGACGAATTGGACTTTGAGTCCGAATCGCCTGGGCCTCTCGGCCGTCTACGCAAGCGTGGCGCGACACCAACCTCACCTCTCCTCAGATCTGGCAGGACAAGCATCTCGCCAAGCCCGAGTGCAGTCAAAAGACCAGCCAACGCCTTTGACGTGATGAAGCGTGCCGCGAAAGACCGCGCCGACAAGCCCAAGCGGAAACTGGAGAGGTCCGAGTTCGTCGAGCAGGAGGCACAAGAGTCGGACGACGATGACATATTTGGATTTGGCCCAAGGAAGACAGTCGAGGAGGAGGAGGAGGACGGCGAGGACTTGGATCAACCACTTGCAGCGTTGGTGGATGATAAGCACATGGACGAGGAAGCCATCGCCGCTCAACTGGTGATCGAGAAATACAAGTAAGCCTCTTTGAATCGCGCTGTAATCAAACGGGTAGCTAATCAATGACATTCAGGGAGCAAGAACAGGCAGATGACCTCGAGCTCGAGAAACTGCACCAGGCCGCCGTTCAAGGAGAATTGCGCAAAAAGAGACGAAAAGGTGGCATCGACATGGACGATAGCGATGATGACAGCGAAGATGAAAAGAATCGGAGAATTCGCCAAAGCATGCACAAGAAACAGCGGATCGACAGAGATAATATCAAGGCGCTTGGTGAGTGCTGTGCTTTCTTGCCTTCAATAGACGCTAAAACGATGGATTTCAGGAGAGCATGAGGAAACGAAATCGTTCTTTGCGGTTTATGAGAATGATTTGGCTGCCGATGGCACGGACTTCAGCTATCTCGAGGTATCACAACCTCAGGATGTCGATATGGCCAATGAGGAAGAGGATGGGGAGGAGCAACCACGTGAGGTCGTCTCAGTAGCGGAAATCGTGCAGCGTGCCAGGGAGCTTGCAAGACAGCCTCAAGATGTGGTATGTTGTCTTCTACACTTGACCTTGTTTCTGGCTGACAGACATCATTCCTGAAGGATCATGAACCTCTGGATCCTAATAACGTAGACTGGATTGAAGATGGGTCAGACGAGGAAGAGACCCCTCGCGTTAAGCCTGTGAAGAATACGAAGAAACAGCCGATGGCGCGGCCCAGAGGCGTTGACCTGCCCGAAGTTGACGGCGCTACCGATGTTCGTTTGTCCCCTTCCTTGCCCTGGTGATGTAGAAGCTGACCACGCTATACAGATGCCTCCACCCAAATCGTTTATGGAAGGAGGAAGCATTGACCGCATGAGATCGTGGGCGAAGCTCGAGGGGAGGTCACGTCAAAATGGGACGACTGGACGTAGCGTTGGTGGCGCCGCTGTTACAGGACACAAAGCCAAGTCAGGCGGGGGATCTTTGCGGAGTGCAGCGAGCTCTGCGTCGAGCAAGCCTGCAGAGCAACGGCGGCCTGTGAAGGCGCAGCCAAGCTTGCTTGCAAGCGTGGCGGCTGAGAGGCGCACGACGCGTTTTGGATGAGTGACGTGGGCCAAGGTTTTCTTTTTCTGCAGCACTGTACTTTTACTATGACTATGACGAGGATATTCCGACATCTTGGTCTGTACATATGTACATTATTTACCCCACATGTAACCATATTAATTCGACACCATAGTCCTACTCAGCAAAGAAGGACAATAAATAGACTTGCTTGGGCTGCCCCAAGGAAAACGAGTCTGTAGAAGAGCGGAAGAGTGCTCTTAGAAATTGGGTAGCCTCGGGATCGCCCGAATGGTACCAATCGACCGCGCCTATAGATGACGCGCCCAAAGCTCGGCGAGCCTCCAATTGCAACTTGAAAGTAGGGGGTGCCTGCCCAATTGCAAGTTGCACGTCATATATGATGTGCGTCTGGACATTCATTCAATTCACAATGTGCTCGTCGCAGGCTGGACTGCGCGGACTTGAATGTGGAACATGCTTCGAAGGATCCGGCCTCGTGAGCTCGAGGAGTTCTTTCGCGTATACTCTAGGTGTCGGAGATGACCATGGGGACCAGGTAGGCTGATGCAAAGAAGACGTAAGTTACCACCAAAGGCCGGAGGACGGAGCGGATGCCTGTACATGATGTTGGCTCGACCGTTTGAAGAGCGTGTCTCCGAGGACTATGGGGCTCACCGGTGAGGCCTTGAGGTGAGAAGGTCTGTAACGTGGTGGACTAAAATTGTGGCGCGTTCGAACGCGGTTCGGGCGGGGTTCGCACCAGTTCTTTGGGGTTGTTATCTAATCGGTCGGCTAGCGTGTTGAATGTTCGTCGTTATGGGCATTTTTTCAAGCTCTACTATACAGAACGAAACAGCAGTGGACGGTGTGAATTGCACTTGAACACAAGATGGAAGTCTGAGTCAAAGAATAACCGGGATGTGGCGGTAGATTAGGTATGGGGAGCGGTGAAGCAGGGGTAGTGGTACAGATATTCCATAAATACGCGAGATGGCGAAGGGGGTATATTAACGCAGTAGAGCATGGGGCTGCAATGATATCGAAGAGCATGGGACTTCAGTGGTAGCCCTTTCCACCGAAAGGACGACTAAAGCGCATCCAGGGGACCTTGGGTCGGGAGGGGGTGACGCGCGGAGCATGGCGGGTGTGTGATGAACTGCGCCTTTTGCGGTTGTTCGTCTGGATCTGGCGTGTCGCTCAGTTGGTGGCGCAAAAAAAAACGTATGGATGACGCAGCGTCTTACCTTGTGACGGAGTAAAATGAGCTTCGCCATGTTCGCGGGGGGCCCACTTTCCCGGAAAGGGTTGCCTGCGTGACATATAAGAAGCTGTGGATGGGGGGAAAAAAGAGCTGGGAGACGTACGGGATGCCACAACTGCGAGACCAGCCTCGTGAGCGTCGATGGAGTCGTCCATGGCCATGAGAGAAAACCATAGGGTTGGCATGAAGATGTAGACGACGAGGAGGGCAGCAATTGAGCTGAGAAGCATAAGGGCCAACATGGTCGCGACGACGGCGCTGGGCGCGGCGGGCGAGGCCCCAGCAGACGCAGGAAAGACTGGCGGCGGGATGGAGTCCTCGTCCAGTCACAACTGTTCAACAAAATGTCCGAAACGCACCATCATGGTCATTTATTACATAAGCCTGATCGCATTTTGCGCGATCAACCTTATTTAATTTATTTAATTTTAACCGCCATGCTGAGTGGGCTGCTGTCCACGACGACGGTGACTGCGGTGGGCCTTACCTGCAAGGCCGCTCTCAACCTGGGCTTCTGCGCCGTTACCGTCAATGGCCTCCACCATCTCGACGCTGCTCTCGCCCACAACAGGCGCAATAATGGCCAGGGCGTCGTCACAGGTTCGCTGACAGATCGGGCAACCTCAGCTTGGCTTCGCTGACCAAAAAAATATCACAGTTTCAAATCACATCTCGACGTATGTTCTTGCTATGGCGCGACATCTCGCCTCTGAACCTGTCTTCTTCTGTGCAGTCTAGATGACCCTGTTACCTGGGGCGTGCTTCCGACGCGGCACTACCTGAGTTCACGGACGACACGCTGGGCGCTGGGCGCGTCAGACGTCATGTTCACGAATCCGTGAGTCTCCTTCATGTTGCCTGCCAGATGCAAGCTTACTCATGTCCGTTAGCAAGTATCTTTTCCACTTTCTTCCGATACGGTCAGACACTGGAGACCTTCCGGGGCAAGGGCGTCCATCAGCCCGCGGTAGATACCGCGATCCAGAAGCTCAACCAGGGTGACTGGGTATGATCCTTCACTCGTTTCCGTTTGTCCAAACCAACATCTGTGTCAGGTTCACCTCTACAGCGAAGGCAAAATCAACCCACCCGAGACTTATCCACTAGACGAGAATGGCGTCCCACGGCTTCCCAGGTTTAAATGGGGCGTGTACGTATCAATCTGATCTTTCCAGCGTTAAGAAGAACTAAAGTCACTTCATCAGGGGTCGAATACTCATGGAAACTTTGGCGCCTCCTGTCATCATTCCGATGTGGCTCACCGGCTTCAACAACCTGATGCCCGAAGGGCGGGCATTCCCATACAAGTACCTTCCCCGACCCGGCGCCCAGCTCAGTGTGACGTTCGGTGCTCCCCTCCCTGCTGAGGAAATACAGGCGGCTTTAGGATCGTTCAGGAATGGAACACCTCCGCCTCCCGATCCCTCTTCTCCGATAAATGCACAAAAACCGACAGGCTGGATCAAAAATCAAATCGCACAGAAGCTTCACCCACCCTCGATGGGAGAGCAAGATCTCCTGAAAATCAGAGCAGCTGTTACATCCATCATTCACAACGGAGTAGAATCTCTGGGCAGGTCTGTGGGTGGGGAGTCCCTTAGACCTTAATGTCCAAAAGCCCCAATAGAATGCACCATTCAATCAATACGCGGGAATAGACTCGATTCTAATTAATAAGTTTCTGGTCGACGCTTTTCCAACACATTGTGAAGATCCAAAAGCCTTTGTAACCGCGCGTTGAGAACCTTCTTCTCCAGGTCCCTCGACTTCAAGGCTGTGGCTTTCGGCTTGACCAGGGGCTTGGCGCCCAAAGGCGGCTGTCCAGTCTTAAAGTCTCTGGGCGGAGCATTCAACGAGGCCTCGACGCTCACGCAAGACAGCATGTGCATCACATCTGTCTGTCCAGGGTAGAACCACACCGTCGTGGCCTGCAGGCAGAAATGCAGTTAGTGACCCAGAAACACAGCAGGATGACAACTCACGATCATGAAGTAGAAAGTGACCATCATCAGCCCCTCCGCCCAGTTCGTCTTTGAATCCGCCGTCACATAATTGACGAGGAAGCACGCGCCGAGGAGGACCGCGACCTCGAACATATCGAACAGGAGCGACAGCGGTTTGTGCACGAACCATGCTAGCAGCACGAGGACGGGCATCCAGAAAAGAAGGAACTGAATCCCGAGGTCGATCGAGCGGCCTTGTGCGAGCTCGGTGCTGCTGGGGTGCTCGGGGGTAAGTTGGCCGAGGTGGTGCTTTACGTGGCGATGGATGAAGTAAAATGCGGAGAGAAATCCGTCGGCGGAGAAGGAGACGAGGGGGAGGAGGAAGATGCCAAACCATCTACATCAATGGTTCGCATTTAACTGGGGTTGCAACAGTGGTAGAGAGAGGACATACTCCTCTGTGATACCAGACGATTTCCTCAATGGCGCGACGCTACCTGCAAGCTTCATCGAAGAAAATGTCACTCATTTTAGAGGTAAGTAGAATCTAGACACTCACAAAGTCAGCCGTGACAGCCAACATGGCGACGGCGGTAAGTAGCATAATGACACAGAACCATGGGTTCAATTCCGGCTCCTCCTCTTCCAGTTGTTTGACATCCGCTTTGAAAGATGCAGGTGCGTCCGGATGGTCGTGCAGGCTCTCGGTCTGGCCAGGAGGTTTATGGAGATACACCCTGGCGGAAATGTATCTGGCCAATCAATAGTTATTGTCTGTGAAGCCAGGACGAAATTATGTGTCAACGCACATGATGAGCAGAAATACTGATAGACCGCGACTTAATTTGAGGAAGTCGCCTCGGACGCTGTCACTTACTGCAGGCGCCACGTTGATGATTCCCGCTGGGGCAGTTCGGTCAAGCGCGCTGAAGTAGGTTGTGGGCAGTAACAGTGCCAATGCCCTAGAAAATAATGAAAATTAGGGAACTAGCAGCGGCGAGAATTTATATACGCACCCAATAGTCAAAAGTGTGTTGTTCAACTGAACGATGTGGGGATGGAGATCTTGGGTCAGAATCCCGACACCGCCGGTGAGGAAAGAAAATCCAGGGACGAGCAGGAGTCGGAGGAGGACGACACCTTGGATGGGTTTTAGCTCCTGATTTTTGGTACGGTGAAATGTCCGAAGCATACCGGTGATGGTGGATTGCAACAGTTTAAGCCTACGAGAACGTGAGCTTGATCGAACATGAGAAGAGTTTTACATGCATACGCACTCGCATTTGAAACAAGAGAACGATGGCCAACACTGTTTCCACAGCGCTAAATTTACCAGACCAGAGCTAAGATGACGACGCAGAGACGAGACCAAAGAGAAAGCGTACTTGTTGAGTGTGATAACAATAAGATCACCGAAGGCCCTTCCGCAGTACATCGCGAGTTGCTCTCCTCCGTAGTCGAGAACTTTGCTTAACGGCATAATAGCAACGAAACATACTGTTTGTAGCAAGGTTAAGATGTGCATCTTCTCACAGAAAAAAACACCTACAGATGAACTTGGCAATATGGGAAACAGGTGCATGCTTAACGCCCCAGGCGATCGGAACAAATATGAGAAGCACGTTAAGCCCTACGTCGCAACATTATTTATACATATTAGAGCATTGTCTTGAGAAAAAAGGATTAGCCTTACACGAAAACCGCACGAATGCCTTCAAACTAGCAGCCCAACCTATCTTCGCCCTCCCCTCCCCATTGAATTTCTGCCATGCGCTATACGGTTTCGCAAGCACCCTCGAGAACCTCGCCATCCTGCCATTAGGCGGCGTCTCCGTCGCCGTCTCTGTCGAATATTGACTCTCGGCGTCCGCATCACGCGCGCTCCACAGTACCTCGACGCCCTTATTATCCGGCCCTGTAACACTGACCGAAAATGGCCGCGGTGGTGCGTACGTGGGTGCCGGAACCGAAGGAGCATGCCCGAGGTCGACGGGACTGAATCGCGAGTCGAGAATCGTGACGCGTCGCCTGTTTCTTGCATCGTCTCTCCATATACTATGCCCTGAGTCCTCGACGCTGTGCCCAGCTGTGGCAATTGATGAACGGGGTCTCTTGGGGCCTGCGGCGGCGTAGCGGGTCAGCGACTCGAGGGCGCGTTGGCGATGGCCGTTTCCGTCTGCGTCCATTATATGACTCCGAGGTTATCGATGAGCGAGTCCAGCTCAACTCTGCCAGTGTAAACTGCGTGGGGAAAGAGATCCAGCTCCTTGAGACAGATCCGCTCGACGACGGTGGTCTGGTTATGTAGTATCGGCTATTACTATTAGTATGCCATCGGTGATGTGATCGTCATCAACAACACCGCCCCAAGGGGCCAACGCTTCAGTCTAAAACTGACTTCACCACGGCAGCAGCTACTTATTTGGAATCAAGGAAGTGGAAAAAGTTCAAAGACCTCCAGTACTTACTTGCTGCAAGAAACGTTTGGCCTTCGGTACCGGGGCTGAGGCAATGAATAAGTTATGTTTAATAAGTTATGTGTGTGTGTGAGAAACGGCGAGTAGTGCTAACTAAGTTTTACGCTCCTTCCCCCTCTCCGGACGCAAAGGCTGCAATAGCCTCCGCCACACTTCCGCATACGTTGGGCCCACCACCAAGCAACAGCTTGATCTCCGGTTGGCCAGTATAGAACCACGCATAGAGCGCCTGATATGACGTTGTCAGAATTGTACAAGAATAACGGTCGAGCGGGATTTTACAATCAAACAATAGAAGGCCACCATGCAAAAGCCTTCCGCCCAGTTCGTCTTCGCGTCAGCGGTCACGTAGTTGACAATAAAGCATGATCCTAACAGCACTGCGATCTCAAAGGTATCTAGGCTCTGTTAAGTTTCAAAACCGCTGCAAAATGTGCATAAAACGAACCGAAGAGAAGAGACAAGGGTTTGCCAATCCACCAGCCAAGAAGTACAAGAACGGGCATCCAAAACAGAGTGAACTGGATACTCAGGTCGATTGCTCGTGCCTTCGCCAACTCTCTAGGGGGCGCAGGTCGCTTGAAGTAATGTTTGAACAGGAAGCGGAGAAAATAGACGATTGCTACAAAGCCATTCGCAGCCCATGATACGATCGGAAGCAAAAACATGCCGAACCACCTTAGAATTATAAGAGGCCAGCATAGAATAAGCGCAGCCAAAGCAGGACGTACTCTTCTTGGATATTCCCATGCTCCCGGACGAAATCGATGCCACGTACCAACTGGAATAGGATTGAGAATATTTCATAAAGAGTAGATGAGCTAATATTTACCCATTCGGTTGTGGCAGCCATGATTGCAATGCTGATAATCAGAACAATGACAAGAACCCATTGATTTGCCTCGGGCTCCTTGTGCGCCAGTTGTTTTTCCTCTTCTTTCATTGCAGCCGGTGCTGCGGAACCCAGACGAAATTCAACACCATCACCAGGTGGATTATGAAGGAAGATGCGAGAGCAGATATATCTGAGTATTTCCAATTCAAAAGGCGTTGATACCGGCCGGGGTGGGATGAGAGACTTACACAGCAAGTAAGATAACAGCGGAGCCCCGGCTCATGACAAGGAAGATATGGCGCGTGCGGTCGTTGACGATGATCCCGACCGAGACCTCGGGGGTCAACTGAATTCCAGTGCCTCGTTCAAGCGCCGAAAAGAATGCAGCGGGGAGGAGGAGACTCAAGACACTTTGAAATCTGTTGAATACGGCTGAAAAATTCACAGCCGGTCGAAGTGCACATACCCAATCATAAGCAGAGTGTGATTGAGCTGCACTAAATGAGGATGGAGATCTTGGTGCATTATCATCGCGCCCCCAGAGATAAAAGCTGCTCCCGGTATAAAAAGGAGATGGAGAACCACCACGCCTACCAGTGAGGGGAATGATATCAGAAGAACCCAAACAGCAACGGCTTGGCCCTACCGACGACCGTCGACTGCAAGAGTTTCAACCTTAAAAAATAGCTCAGCTTCCACACTGGGGTCACGCATGGCTTATTTTACTTACTCGCACTTTGTGAGAAGAATGATCGACAAAGTGGCCTCAACGATACTGATGTTATGATATCAATCAAAAGGTTGGAAAGGCTCGCTAACTGTGAGGGCGTACTTGTTCAAGGTGATCACAACAAGATCGCCGAGCTGCGATCCAAGATAGTAGGCCATTTGCTCGCCACCCCAGTCAAACAGCAATTCTAGAGGAACGAGAGCAAGAAAACAAACTGTTGGCCAAAGCCTCATAAGTGGTTTGCAGTTAGTTTCTCCCAGTGTACGACTCACAAGCAAAGGTTACATAGTCTGGAACTGCACGAACAAAATGGCTGATCCATGCGAGAGGAATGAAGATAACAAAGAGGTTCAGCCCTGCTTAACCGAGGGCAAGTTAATGATTGAGAAAAGAGCGATAGCAAACCTACACGAAGAAAAAGCTATAGCACGTAGCGTTGCTATCACGCCGATGTTCTTCTTCCCTTTTCTCGAGAATCTATCCCAGAAACGAGTTAAACCACCCTGGATCTCGCCCATGTTGAAGTCTCGTGGTTCAGAGTTCAGCGTGAAGTGGGAAGCCGAAGCTCTTGTGGGAGGATCCACTGCTTTCTCGACGTCCGTTGCATTCCCACTGAGAGTCCTCTGGCGCGTTATTGTCATCGAACTTCTATTAAAATCGGCCATTCAGGTGTAGAAGCAGCAGCAGAAGCAGATGGGACTCGGCCTGAAGCAGAGAGGGGGGATGAAAGGCCAACTTGATTTGAAATCGCTATATAATGCAACATGATGTTTCAGCGTTTGATACTGAGTGTGAACGTGGAGGTCCGTTGCAACTTGGCAGCCTGTTTGTTTCTACGTACATCAGCGTGATCAGTCAAACGCTTAGCGCTTAGGTAGGGCAGTGGCGGCCGACAGTCCAGGCACAAATCAGGCAAGTGATCGGCGAGAGACCACTTGAATGACCAATCACTAACACTGTTCGTTTATATTGACTTCCACGCCCACTTCACTCAATCCATAGTTTGCGCGCCACCAGGCGCCACCATGGTGTATTGCAAACTGACGGCTCTTCAGGCTACATGTTCACCTAACTGTCGTCTTCCAGAGTCAATCGAACGATTGTCTGAGTAGAGGAAGTAAGCCCGGGCTTCATGAACGGCCGCACACCGCTTTGGAAGACCTCCATGCCCTCGCATTGCTAACGGCGATGTGTTCCATCATTGTCGCCATCGTTCGTGTCGTCCTCAGAGATGCTGGGAGCATCGCTGCGTTCCTCGAAACCAACCTGTGGCAGCGCGTCGTCTAGATGCGTCGGTTCAGGCGACTCGCCCTCACTTCCTTCCTCTTTTTATGCCGACATGGACCCTTGGCTGCGTCGTCTGTCATTAGAGAATTGCCAGATCCCTCTAGGTGCTCAATATTTGACAAAGTCTACGCTTGGAACATTCGGAATTGGCTCTAAAAGTGCCAAAATCCCCCTCTATTTCAGTTGCGAAGGCAACCTTGTCGACCTCTCTTTAATTCTGGAAAGGTTTATTCAATATCATACTTAAGGCTATGTACCAACTACTATGTACCACATCTTGAGCAGCTTCTCGTTTCGGATCTTCCTGCATTCCGATTTCTCCAGAGTCCACACTGCCTTCTTTCAAACCCTGCGGTATTTTTCAAGTTACGTAGTTTATCAAGCAGCAGGATCACTTGCCATAAGTACGAGGAGCTCCTCGTTGCTTTTCTGCCATGTTAACAGAGCAGTGATAGTAAACAACCAAGCGCATACTACTATGCTTCCTACCGTGACATCGTCACTTTCAGCGTTCGGATTGCCCACCCCTGGCTTTATAATTCAAAGTGCCAGAGTATATACGAATGCATTACTGTAACGGCGCGGAACATGGGCTGGTCGCAAGCGTTGCGAAAGATGCATTTGTAGGATCGATGCTGTACGTAGCGTCTCAAGAGATTTATTGATAAAGTACACAAGATACACTCGTCGCTCCGGTGTAGGGGATACCGACCTGACTCCCTCAGCGCAACTTGACGACACAGACAGCATTATTCTGTCGTCACGAAGAATCATACCCAGATGGTTGAGGACGGTATATTCAGTCAATTTGTGAGTGATTTAATCCAAGCTGCGTGCGCCGCGTGAAGCAAGAGTACGAATGCTTGACCCTCTGGGCTGTAGGATCCTTTGGCGTTTTGTGTGTGGAACGTGTAAGGATCAACAGTACCCTCTAGCCAGCCTTTCTCGTTGATATTGTCCTTGATGAAAGCAAGAGCCTTATCGGCCGCAGGGATCAATGTCGTATCGTTGGTAAATGTTGCCATGCGATACGTCACGGAGGCCAATAATGCCGTAGAGGATGTATCGCTGAACGACTTGGGCGAATCAATGACGTTGAAAAGACCGCCGTTGTTTTTCTGGAAGAGGCGGCATGTCATAAGGAATTTTCCTGATAGTGAACGAGGCACGAGACGAGCCCACCTGATACGACCATGACGCTGTTTCTATCTCCTGGATCCATTCTGTGAGATTTGCTTGGTGTTCCACAAAGAGCCGCGCGTCAGAGGAGTGGTTTAGCGTCTGGAGGACACGAAGCATTCCCGCCGCTGCCCATGCGTTGCCTAGCAAGAAACATTATACCGGAAGACCCCTACATCATTTGTGATATAACAACGTACCTGTTCCCCAATGCGTATCGTCCTGCCATTTCCCAAGTGCTATGTGTCGCCACAGTCCCGAACCATCTCTCAAAGCATCGCGGTAAAGGCGACACTGGTTGTAGGCCACCTGCAGCAAGGCGCGCCCACCATTTCCCCCTTGCAAGGCGCCGTAATAGGCAATGAAAGGCGGTACCATGTAGACAAAGTCGGCCCTGGATTCAAAAAATAATGTAAATTTAGGAACGCAAGGAACGTGGAGTAGGCTAACAGACCAGAGTTGGACTTCATCCTGCCGATGAGAGATCGCCCCTTGTGGCGACCGCGGAACGTAGTGAAGTAGATGTTCCAACTGCCCACTCGCAGCATCTGAAAAAGCGGTCGACGAGGGATCCGGGCTAGTCCAGTTGGCCAATAGAACCGCAACGCCGATGCCTAGAACGTCATCCATCAGTGTCAATCTGTTGTTGAAAGAAATGATAACGGACTCACTTGCAGGGTCAGCGGCCGATCCTTGAGCAGCTATCAAAGGAAGAGACTTCGTAGGCTTTTTCGAGACGGTCCTAGATGACTGCGTTAAAAACACTCGTACTATAATCTGATTGATGAACATACTTACTTGACAGCGATTTCGAGAACATCAGAGGCGTTAAGGGACACATTGAGATGCTTGGGCGGAGGGAAGGCAGAGGTCTCGAACACGGACAAAGCAGGCCAAGAGAATTCCGTGAGTGCTTCGGCAGCAACACCCAGCTCCCAGCTGAGAGGATTTGCAAGTGGGTGAGCAGGGTTGCAAATTAGATTTTCGTCTATCCAGAAAGGACAATGTACTTACCTTGCCTTCGCACTTTCGATCAGTCTGGTACGAACATTGGCGACGGTGGTGTTACCCAAACCAGGCTGAGCAGGAGACAGAGCACGAGAAGCAAGCAGCAAACCGTTCACCCAGGGTACCATTGACGCGTCGCGGGGTAAAGAGTGCCAGTGGAAAAGTTGAACGTGTTACACCTCATATTTATACATTTTGAATGTCCACAACCATATGCTGTTGCTGATTGATGGCTTCTGCAATTTGGCATACGCCAACAAAGGGACCTCCGGCGAAGATGCATACTGTGAGAACGCGTCGCTACCGTTCCACTCGCCGGTTGGAGCAATGAACTACTAGTTGCCCCGCATTGAACACTGTCAGAAAAAAAGCAACCGAGCAGGCGTAAGTGTTTGGAAGTGCTCATTTTCTTTATGAAATACATACCACACGTTTCAAGTCGCCAAGATGCGGTCAGGAAACGCCTTCACCAGGAACCTCGAAGTCCATCTGGAAAGGTGTTTTAGTTCAATAGTGGGTGGTCATTTACATAGACCTACATAGTGGGCAACGACTACGTAGAGCTATGTAGAGCCCCGTAGTCGTATATTTTCGTAGCAGGGTAGTCGCGTAGAATACACATGGTACCACCCATCACCATGGCCAACCATCAGTACAGGCACGTAAAAAGTTCAGTATAGTTTCGACATATATAGTTTCGACGACATGATTGCATGACAAAGTAGTACTATGACATCCATGAATCTGGGACCTTGTACCGTCATCCGATTATCCGTCAAATGTTCTGCAAAACATTCTATGGCGCAGGAGTCCGAACTGCCAGAGTACTTTGGTGATAGTGTGCCGCCCTCGGCCGTGGCAATTATATTGACTGCAGTAAGCCTTTTCGTCATCCTTCGAGCATACTCCTCCTCAACATATTCTCAGATTCAAGTCAGCATCCTGGAATGGAAGACGGGCTCGCCCAAGCACATCAAATTTATTGGCACAACATTCATGCCCGTTTACCTTGCTCACCTCAAGGATCTCGAGAAGTGGTATACCAAGCAAGTTCACTGAGTCTCGAAGTACTCGCACGGCAAAGATCTTCCTCGAAGACCTGCTACAGTTTGGAAGGTGAGTTTGTTCATTACTACTCAAAAAACTGCTCGACATCTTTTCTGATCCAAGTTGAGTAGAGCTTATGCTGGAGACAGCACAACATCGACTGATCTACCCTTACTACATGAACTCTAGAACACTGATTTTGAAGCCGACAAGCAGACACCAATTTACATAAAGCCGACCAGTTGAATAATTACAATAGAAAATTCTGCTAGTACTATACATTCTCATCGCAACTTTACATTGACCTTGAACACCATTTTTGAAACCTAGCGAGATTTGAGCAAGCTTCCAGTCTGGATGGGACCGTGAATGCCGCTGACATGCCGACATCTGAGCCCATTCAGGCTCAGGCACAAACTCGTCGCGTACTTCGAGTAGATCGCATAGCTGCTTACTACGCGGTCTACGCGGGCTTCAGTAGAGCTATGTAAAAGAGAGCTCTCTATGTAACGGGAACTAAACTAGCCAACTACAGCAGTTACGCGGTCTACATAGCTCTATGTAGACGTGGAGTATTTTCCAGATGTCTCCAGAGAATCAGATCACTGATCACATCATTCTATGATTACGTCACCTACCGAGTGAAGGCAATGACAAACATGCGAAAATACACTCTTGTTGGAGTGTGTTCTATAACCCGCCAGTCTTCTGTGCTGGTTTTCTCTGTCCTGTGCCGAAGGAAGAGGAAATGGACGTTGTTACCAACGTTAGGGGATACTTATCCTCTTGGTCGAGCGGTGGTGAATCCGAATGGTACGCTTAACATTCTACATTGTGTGCACTAGTTGACCAAAGCGTGGCGTAGTCGGAATTCCCTCTTTGCACCCCATTGTAACCCATCCGATCCCAGTTGTGTGGATACCCTCACCACTGCATACCACACCCTCCTCTGTTCCGTCCTGCAAACATGGGCACCGAATCACACCCTTTCACCCGTCCAATTCCTCGAGTTTGTGCAGTTGGTGCTCGATAGCCTTCCTTCATCCTCGTCCGAGTCGAGCACTGCGTCTTCTAATGTCGCGATATTTGGCGAAATCCTTGTGGACATGATATGGTCAGTTGACGCGGAGTTGGACGAGGTGTTGAATGATGCGAAAGTTGCATTGGCGACATGTGGCAAGCAGGAGGGCAACGTGTCGTCTCTCATAGCAAAAGCTAAGAGAGCAGAGCAGAATGTGGAGAATGACAAGGAGACGGTTCAGGCCATTGTAAAGAAGTTCCTGGTGCGCACCATTGCATTCCGCGTCTCGTCAGAGACACTGATGGCCGCTGCGGTTTTAGGACAAGGGAATAATAAAACCGCATCTTTGTCGGGAACGGCTGGATTCCGCTGTGTTAGCGAGCATTGGTTTGATCCCCGACAAGCTTTCGATGGACAAAAAAGAGATTCGAACGCGAACTGGATTATTGTACGTCCCCTCAAATGTGCAAAACCCAGCATATACTTACGGACCCCTCAGCTATAAGCAGAACAAGTTTAATCTTCTTCGAGAACAGTCTGAGGGTTACAGCAAACTCACGATCGAGTTGACGAGTCACCTAGGGCCTGCTCATTCGCCGGTGACAGGACGTCCTACTGAGTCTTACAGCGCTATGCAAGAACGCGCTCGTCCAGTCTGGGAGAAGGTCATCAGCCTCATCGGGTACTTTGACTTGGACCCTAACAGAGCCCTGGACATCATCCTGGACGTGTTTTCTGTGCATTTGGCAACCCATCACAGTTTCTTTGTCGCCCTTCTGTCGTTCTCTCCCTGGGCAGGATCATATCGTCGTCCAGATGCGGCTGCTATCGACACCAACCGTTCCCTCGGCTCTTTCAAAGGCAAGACCTTGGACGAAGTTTTGACACTTGTAGACCCTCAGGAGCAAGAGGCGACGAATGAAGGGAACCCTCGGGTTTTGGCTCAGGTGCTGGGCTTCAAATTTACATACTATCAAGTGAGTTTTCCTGCTTCCTCCATGTGCATTTGGCTAAATTTTCGACAGTCTCCGGATGTTGCTGAGGTCACTCCGAGGAGTCTGTATCTCACAGCCGCGATCTTAATTTGGGAGGGTTTTATAACGCTGGAAGATTTATATCCGCATGTGCGCATTATTGTCAGGGCTCGTTTTATTCCGCATGAATGACACACGTCCTAGATCCTTCCCGAGGACAGTGCCATGGAAAGCGTCCGTCAAGAATATCACGACGACATTAAATCGCGGATCTTGGGCGCCAAAGTCAGTCAGCTTGCCATGGCTGCTCCACTGGAGACTTCGGGCCCACCGTCCCAGTCACCACCCAAACCGGCTACAATACCGAAAAAGGTGGCTGAGCCCAAGGACGACAATCAGAAAATTGGGATCCTCACCGCTCTCCTTGCCGTTGGCGCTTTAAAACCTGCCCTTGCGATCCTTTCAAAATTTCCATTCCTGGTGGACGCCCGGCCTGAGATCGCTGATCTTATAATTCGAGTCATGAAAGCTTCGCTCTCATCGCTGTACGAATCACACATGGTCACCAAGGAGCGGAAGCCAAGCTTCACTCAGCCTCGAGCACGATTTACAACCTCGGGCCAATCGGTTACACCGTCTCGCAAGCCCTTGCTCACGCTTTGGGCACCTCAGCCACCCAGTACACATACGACAGAATTCGTCTTTTTCTTCCCTGACTGGATCCAAAGAGTTCCTATATGTACCTCCTTGAGCGACTTAGCAGATGTCATCGAACCACTGATGAAGTTCATTGGTGTCCACATTTCTCGCGATCCGCTGTTCTTGACGAAGTTCTTACGGCTTGGACGTAGCCATCTGCAAACAACGGTACATTGCCTAGTTTTTATCTAATCTCACTACCTGATCGACGACCACTACAGGTGCCTATCGATCCCGCAACCAAGAAGCCCGTGGGCGAACCTGATCCCGAGAACCCAATCCGTATTTTTTGGTTCAAAGTCCTGCGCGTGTTCCTCCTTCCTGCATTGCCACTCATCCGAGGAAATGCTGTCTGCACTGTTGAGGTCTGGAATATCATTCGCCAGTACTCCACCACAAACCGCTGGCGGCTCTACGGCGAATGGAAGTCGAAGGCCTACAAGTCTCACCCTGAGCTTGAAGTTCGCTTTGTCCAGGCCGACAGGGAGTCAAAGGGAATCCTCCGCCGTCTTTCTCACAACACCATTGATTCTTTATCCGGCACGGTCGCGAAGTTGGCTCATTCGAACCCATGCATCTTCTTTAGCAATGCGGTTCACCAAATTATGGCGTACGATAATTTGGCGAACGTCGTCATTCAAGCGCTTCGTTATGTTACGAACATGGGTTTCGATGTTCTGGTGTACATCATTCTCGACGCACTGTCAAACCCGAACAAGCAACGTCTGAAGGATGACGGTGTGAATACTGGCGACTGGCTTCAGAGTAAGTCGACTCTTCACTCCACAACTTGCCCTGACTTGGTAAACAGGCCTTGCCTCCTTCACCGGAATGCTCTTCAGGCGGTATAGTGCGGACCTGACGCCTGTACTGACCTACGTTGTGCATCAACTTCATAACGGCCAAACCACGGAGCTCGTAGTATTGCGAGAACTGATCTGGAAAATGGCCGGAATCGAACCATTGCCCAGTTTATCAGACGCGCAAATCGCTGCAATGGCAGGTGGACCCGTGCTTCGAATCGAGTCCGTGGCCTCAGCCACTCGCGGAGCACGACTCGATCCTGGAGATGCTGTTCTCAAGGGCCCTCAGCGTCTTGGAAGGGCCTTGCTTGAGTCGTCTTTGGCTCTCAACCTTCTCATTCAAGTGGCTCAGCAGCGACAAGCCTGTGTTTTCAAAGCCCCGGATACCCACATCAAATCTTTGGCAAGTCTATACGATACTGTTGGTCCCCGTCCTGTTTTTGTCTAGATGTCTCATTGACCAAGAGCTCAGACGCACGGCGTCTTGCTGCAATACCTGGAGCTTTTGACATCTCCTTCGGTCATCCCGCTGAAGGACTACGCCTCCAAGGTCCTACCTTCCATCGGTGACCTAGGAGTACTCTACGGAATCTGTGCGCCGATCTGCATGCAAATAATGCGTCCAGTCCTTCAAGCCTCAATCTTGGTTGGTCGAACTCATCATACACCAAAGACATCTCAATAACACGGTACGATATAGACTTCGGCCCTTGCAATGCAAGAGCAGGAACGAGTGGCGAACGAAGAGGCGGAAAAGCGGTTAAAGGCCGCCCTAACTGCCAAACGCGAACCTACCGCTTCACGAATTGCATCCCCCAGCCCTGCAAATTCTGCTACTCTCGACACACCTATCGATGCAAAGCCACGTACTGAGGCTCAAGAAGACATTGTAATGGAGGTTGAGCAAAGTGTCCCCGCGGAGGTCAGTTTCAATCTCGCACCCGCCTTGGCAACAGATGCTCATCTGTCTACAGAGTCCATGGCTTCCCGAGCTTTCTGCTCTTTTTGACGATATAAAGAGGATTGCACCCGGAAATTCATATGATGTCATTGGGTAAGTACAACAATGGATTTGCTCTCGAATTTTTCTTACCTCGTAGTAGCCCTGGTTTCTATGTTACCTTCTGGCAACTCTCAACATATGACCTGTCTCCCCCTGCTTCCAAGTATGACGAGGAAACCAATTCTTTGATGGCTTTGACTCGCAAAGAAGACAGTAAATTCCAAGCCGCAGACCGTTCCAGTGACCGGGCGAAACGATTAACAGCTCCGGGTCACCGAACACGACGGGATCGCTACATGGCCACAGTCAATGCTCTCACCCAGGAATTCAAGGATCAGGCGGCGTCTAGGGCCTTCACAATGAAACGCCTGGCTCGAGAGAAACAACATTGGTTCTCGCACGGTACGTGTACTACTTTTATAGATGCATACCCTTACCTCAATTTGTTCTACAGCGACGAAATCAGTAGCGCTGGTTGGACACATCATCGAACATTGCATACAGCCTCGATGTCTACTCTCCCCTATGGACGCCGACTTCTGTGCCCAATTCATCAAGGTTCTTCACACACAAGGGACTCCAGGTTTCAACACGCTCAGTTGCTACGATAAGGTGGGTCTCCACACACTTCGTCTTCCCGGTTTCTGATGTGTTCTACTTACAGTTACTTGGAGACCATGTAAAGGTTGTTTTGTTTTCTTGCAGCGAGTACGAGGCACACAACTACGGTATGCATACGCTATATACCACATGGACCCACCGGCTCACACGTCAACAGGGCGATTCCTAGCTGGAATTCTACAGGATCTGTACAAGTGGACCCTGGACGAACAGCTTTACATGGCAGACAATCGAACCAAGATCGGTGGGAAGACCGTATACCATCCTGGTATGCAGCGCAACTACCAAAACAACAAACCCGTCTCCTTGGACAGCGTTCTGGACTGGGCCACTTACCAGAGAATTCTCCGAAAGTGGCACAAGAAGATTGCAAAGGTTCTCCCATCATCGATTCACGAATACAAACACTAATATTTCCATTCAAGTCCTTCACCGAATGCATCCAAACGGGAGAATTCATGCACGTCTATAATTCTATCATCGTTCTGAAAGAACTTCTTCCTGTTTTCCCTTTGGCCGCCGTAACGGACACAGGTACAGGCCTGGATGCCGCGATGGATCGCTTCTTGGAGAACGAAGAGCGGGGTGATCTTAAGATTCTTGGTCGAGCGTAAGTACACTCGTCGTAGACTGGACTAATTCTAAATCGTCATCTTAGTTATTCCGCTGCTCTCAAGAAGCGAGAGTCCCTGTGGGCAATGCCGAAAAAAGTATGTCACACTTGCATTATTGCTTTTTCTGGACATACACTTATATCGTCTCTAGCCCCCTCCACCACCTCTGATCGTGGTTGCATCTTCTCCAAAGCCTTCAACGTCACTTCAGCAACCTGATAAAGCTCGCAATAACGTGCCTCCTAGTGGGCCGAGCTCCCAAGCAGTTCCCGTCGGTGACGGACGCCGCGCCACTACTACTCCCTCTTCTGCAGCGCCCTCAGGACCACGGGCTCAACTCTTGAACAATGGAGGTTCCGCACATCCTGACAAGATCTCCACTCCTGGAATCAGCTCAGCGAAGCTTGCCATGGACAGGTATCATCGTTTCTCCTGGTGCCTTTTTACGCGTATCTAATGACCTTCAACCCAGTATACCACGACCCGAAGTTGTTAAACGTGTCCGCCCTGACAATAACCATCAATCGCCAAAACCACCTGGAGAAGCTGGCCCGAGCCAGGCAGATGCTGTCAGATCATCAGTTCCCCCACATATGAACGAACGCCGCATACCAGGCAAGGATGACGTCGGTCTGTCTCCTCGCTCCCGCTACAATAGTCCTGTCCACGCCAGAGACTCGCCTAACCCTCAACACCCCCCGTCAGGACTCGGCATCCCCGCTCGGTCAGACGAGGACAGGGCCCGCCCCGACGGAATTCCCGCAATGCCGCCACCTATTGTGCCTAGCCAGACTCCCTCGGCACAGGAGCTAAGAGAGACCGCTAAGCAATCGATCCGTTCCGACAAGTTCGAGGGTCGAAATGCAACCGGGTCTCGTGGAGCATCGCCACGGCGCCGTTCTCCATCTCCGCCCAGCCGTCCGGGCACTAGAAATCACAGTGCCGAGAGTCGCGCGAGCGGCGGTCGCTCGCGTTCCGATCGTGATGGTGACCGTGACGACAGGCGGGCAGATAGAGAGGGCCGGCAGGACTCTCGTGATACTCTCGGACGCCGCGACAGCGTGACGCATAACCGGGAACGAAGCGGGCGAGAGCGCACATCCACTCGAGACAACGAAAAGGACGACAGAGACAAAGACCGAGACCGTGGTCGAGACAGGCATGGTGAGCGTGACAAGGATCGGGACTCAGACAGGGTCAGGGATCGTGAGCGGGACAGAGACAGAGACCGGGACCGGGACAGGCATCGTAGAGACGACAAAGATCGGGAACGGGATAGCAGGAAGGATCGGGACCCGAATCGCGGCCAGCCCAGCACTCCAGGGCCCCTTCCTGACGACCGCGCGCTTCCAACTCGGTCAGATCCCAGGCATCGGACGGGATCAGGCGATGATGGACTTGGAAAGAGACGGAGAGCCGCAGATGACGATGTGAGTAACTGGTGCCCTCCTCAAAGTTCAACGGCTGATTCGATTTTATGTGTAGCCTGAACGGAGTTCCAAACGCAGCTCACGCAAAGATGGACATCGTGATGACCGCGGTGGCCGTCGGCCCCCTGACAAGGAAGGCCATGATAATAGAAACCGCGACTCGGACAGACGAAGGAAGGAACGTGAGGGATCAGGCGACAATGAGTCGCGCTTGCCATCTGCCTCTTCAGACAAGGTACTTCCTTCTCCTTCCCTAGCAATCCTAGAAGTTTCGCTGACATCCTACACAGCTTGGAGACAAACGCATGCTTCCAGAGGGTCCTCCTCTGTCATCATCTTCAAAAGCCCAACCACCAAGTGCTCCGCGAGCCATGTCGTCAGGTGACGTGCTGCGAGGCGTGAAAGGAGAGCTTTCGACGGGAAAGGACCGTCACAGGGACCTTCCTCGAGACCTCCCTCGAGATCTTGCCTCCTCCAATGGTCCAACTCCCGGATCAAGCAGTGAATCTCAGTCGCACCTGGATCCAGGACCACAGGGTGGCAGCCTTGGAAGCCTCCACTCTCGGATCGGCAAGGAAGCGTCTCCGAGGCTACCGCAACCTCCCAGTAACTCGTACCGCCCCGACTCCTCTCAGCGCAAGGAAGATGACCGTGAGAGCAGGAAGCGGACTGCATCAGGTATGCTGCGCGTGCTTCACGCACTCCGCCGCTGAGCTGATTACCTCCTATTGTAGATCGCGACAAGGACATGAGCGAACCGGCGCCCAGTCCATCAAGCGAGGTCACACAAATTCCCAAACGCCCTCGCATTAACAGGAACCGATGGGCGAGTGGTGCGCCAGGTTCGACGCCTTTGAGGAAACTAGGTCTTCCCATTAATGATGCCTCCGCAGGGGATAAGGCGCCGCGGAGGAGGGATTAAAACCACATTCTTACATGTTTCCTACGTTTGACATGCCAATAGTTTATTCCTAGTATGGTTATCCTCCCTCCTTGATCCAGTATGGTGATACATGTTAAAAGAATAAGTTACGCAGATGATGCCGCATTCCCTACGAGTTGAATCGCACTACGCAAGGTTGAATTGCATATAAATACAGCGGTTGAAGACCGGTTTAGTTCTTCATGAGAGTGAGGAACTCTTCACGCGTTTTCTGCTGTGTGCGGAAACAGCCGAGCATGCAGGATGTGACCGTCATGGCTCCCGGTTTCTGGACCCCACGCATGGTCATGCACATATGTCTTCAAGGACATGTCAAATCTGGCAGGTTCGGGTTGGGGTGGGTGAAAATGAGACTCACGTTGCCTCCATGACGACGGCCACCCCACGGGGCTTGATTGCCTCCTGGACGGCGATCGCGACCTGTTTGGTCAGACGCTCTTGGACCTGGAGTCTGCGGCTGAATGTCTCTGCGATTCTGGCAAGTTTGGACAGCCCCAGTACCAGCTGATTCGGGATATAAGCGATGGTAATCTGCCGATGACGTTCATTTAGGGAGTGTGGAATGCTATGCACGGAGCGGGAACGCACTTTGCCGGTGAAGGGCACGAGATGGTGCTCGCAAAGACTCGAGATGTTGATATCGCGCACAAGCACCATTTCATCGTGGTCTTCTGCAAATACAGCATCATTGATCACATCTGTCAATAGGACTATCAGCGGAGAACTGGCCGGGCAGAAAGACGGTTTATTGTGACCTGCAAGTTTCTCCTCGTAACCTCGTGTCATCCACATAAGGGCCTGGGCGTATCGCTCCGGAGTCTTGAGCAGACCGTCACGTTCCGGGTCTTCGCCGATCCCTTCAAGAAGGATTCGAACGGCCGCCGCCATCCTTTCCTCGCGTGCTTTTTTCTCTTCTGGGGTCGCATTTAGTCGAGAGACGGTCGATTTCGCTGCGTCATGCGATTAGATATCCAGGGTAGCCGATGCACTTGAGACTCACCTGGCCAGCCAAGACCGTTGGGGTCAGGTACGATGTGGTGAAAAGCGATGGGAGAGGAGCCACTTGGATTATTCGGATCCACAGGTAATTGAGGACTTGATATCCCGGACTTCCGAAAGCCATAATCGTCCCTTGAGTGGGGTGTCCTGGGTATTTGGGGCGTCAAGTGATGCTCATGGACCTCGTCGGACGAGTGAGGTAAGTCAGAGCTCGTCGTCGCGAGCTGGCGAAGGCTATCGGACAGCTGGGCTACGTGGGAGTCGTTGGAAGGATCCATTGTCGTCACTGATGACCGTCGTAAATGATCACCGCTGGTCCACTCAGTGGAATTATGAAATGGTGGCGGGGACGATGGCGGGCATGCAAAAAAATAGGTCCGGGACGGGGCACGTGGGTCTCCGTTAGCCCGATCAGGCAAAGGTGGCCCAACTTACCCATTATCTTGACAGACCCTCATTTGGAATTCTGAAGGGGACCTGTGTATGTGGTCGTAACCTTCGCCGCCGGTTGGGTCTCTTCTGCCAAATGCGCATAGCCTGTGGTGGTGGTGCACTGCATCAACGGCCATAAAAAACATCCGGATCTCGTATATTAATGAACAAAACACTTCCTTGACTCTCGAGTACGCTCTTATAAGCATTCCAGCGATGCGCGACCCACTCTCGAACTGTCTCGACATGTGCCACACGCTCAGCAGTCACATGCTCCTTTCCAACAACTTGCATCTGCCTCCTCGCGGAACATCTCTCGAGAAACCCCCACCCTCCGACGTTGCTTTTGATGTGGAGGAAGAGCATGACATCTGGAAAGGCCCGGAAACTGTCTACGACGCGTGGCTGGCTTCTAGAGAAATTGCTGGTCAGAAAGGTACATACCTTGTGGCGGGGGCGCAACGACCGCTGAGTTTCGCGAATGCTCGTCTCGCGTTCTGCACGACCATTCATGGATGCATGTTCGACTTTGTAAGGCGGCCTCGGGTTTCCACTTCTGGAGCGTTTCTGACGTGTCCCGCCCCAGTTCAAAGAGCTCTGGGCGCTCAATCCAGTCCGGACGACGCTGATGATGTCCCTGAACGTCGTCCGAAGCCTTTTCCCAGCTTTCCGAGGTTATTCCCAGGTGCGTCACTTTCCGTTCAGTCGGTTTTTTTCTGTCTCACATGTGAACTCTCGATTGAAAATCTAGGCCATAATCATTGATGAGGTATGTCGCACGACGCAGCCTTCAAACTTGGTAAATACTCGCATCCTCTGACTGCTTCTAAAGTTGCATTCCTTGATCGCTTCCGAGAATTTCACATGGTCCCGCCTTTTATACCTCGTCTCTACTGAGCTCGTCAGAAGAGTAGTTGAAAGCCTACTGGATTCGTACGCGTAAGGGCAAGGTTCGTGGCTGTACGTGCTAGCTGACCGCGACGTTTTACAGGTTCTCCAACGAACACGTCGTGCTCGAGTCTGCTCGCTTCTTTGTGGAACGAGAACAATTGAGGCACCGCGTTCGGCTCGATGTTCCCACTTTAACAGACCCTGCGGTGCGCGACCTTCTTCAGGAATCGGACATGTTTGCTAGATCTTTCAATGGAGGCGGCTTCGGTCTCCTGTCCCCGCTCGACTTCGTCCACATCCTGTCGCTCACGATAGAGGTCATTTCTCACATTTATCTCGTTATCTCACTCACGCGGGGCGCTAGCCATGTTGGCGTTCTTCTCCTGTCGATAACCTCTGCGATGCTCCCTCTGCTGCTGCCTTGGTTCAACTTCTCGCAAAGCCAGCCAGAACCTATCCCGAATGCCCGCGAAGCCCGTGCTGTTGAGCGCCACGAGCGCATGCGCAGTCTAGCTTACAGCGAACTCCACCGACCGGAAATTGCGCTCTTCGGCCTGGGGGAGTGGATCCTTGAGACATGGTCTAAGGCACGGAAGGTTGTCATGTCTTCAGAACAGCCCCATCTTCTGCGGGATTCTTCGTTGCTGTCTCAACTGCACCTCTCTGATTTGACCTTCGCCTTGCAGAATGTTAGTCCATGTCACATCTTCTCTCAGGCGACGTAAGCCGCTCGTGTCAACCATCTAACGAACTTGATAGATTCCCCTGGTCTGGCTCATGCAGACCTCATCTGCATCCCTAGGGTCGTTGACGTTATACCGCAGCTCTATCCAATCAGTGGTGTTTGCATGTGGCAACCTGATCAGGACCACTAGAATGGCTTTCCAGGGAATTTTTCTGATGTCTGCATTCTGCGCAAGCATGGAGCTGAAGCCTCGACTGCAACCGGAAGATGGTGAGGTGGTGTCTTATGATTCATTGCCAGGCGGTGTAAGTATCGAAGTCAGGTGCGAGGCTTGCACTTCTGACAATTAGAGAGAGCTTAAGTTTGCAATTTCGTAAAGCGGCTTGTCGTATACATACCCTGGGAGCACCGAACCGGCATTGAAGAACGTAAATTTTACGCTTGCGCCTGGTGAGAGCCTCGCGATTGTTGGCTTCAATGGATCAGGTAAGTGGAGGCGTTGTAACAAAATGTTATTACTGACGTTGGAAACAAATCTAGGAAAGTCGACCCTCGCCAAGATTCTCTTGCGGATAGTGGATTTCGATGAGGGATCTTTGAAGGTCAACGGCGTTGACGTACGGCGTTACCATCCGGACGAATACCATCGACACCTTACAACTGTGTTCCAAGGATTCTCCAAATTTAACGCCACCGTTCGGGAGAATGTCGGTCTTGGATATGTCAACCAGTTGGCCGAAGAGTCTGCCGTGGCCAAGGCCGTTCATCTTGCTGAAGCCGACGGAGTTGTAGAGTCTTTACCTCGTGGACTACGGACAACTCTCGACACTCCGGGGTTTGAAACCATAACATATCCGGGGATGGGGCGCCATACCGCACGCTCTTCGCATCATGGTCTTTCCGGCGGAGAGGTACGTCTTTTGACTATCTTTGCGGCAAAGAATCAAAGTTCTCCCACAGTGGCAACGAATTGCTATTGCGCGGGCGTTCATGCGAGCCAGCCAACCAGAAGTCGACCTACTTTTGTTTGACGAGCCCGTACGTAGCATACCTTTTGACTCAATTCGATTCTCCGTGCACTGATGCACCCGCATAGACATCGTCCTTAGACGCCCATGCGCAAAATCAAATCTTTGACACTATCGAGAAGATATCCAGGTCTCCTTCAGGTAACAAGACGAAATCCGTGATCTTCATCACACATCGTCTTTCGACAGCGCGCCGCGCAGACAAGGTTGCTATGATGGAGAACGGGGTAAAGTCGCTTCGCCTCGTGTGTCGAATGTCGCTGACAATCCGACCACGTCTAGACGATTTCCGAGTTTGGCACCCATCAAGAGCTCCTCAGCCGAAACGGCTCTTATGCGGAGCTGTATCGCGCATCGGTATAGAGCAACATAATGTATAGTATGAGGATGTATTAGCAGATATTTGTAGATGAGACTAGAGAAACACTACTTCATTGTACAATATTCATTCATAGTTCGACCGTATACCGTCATTGTTCTTCATGAATATATTTTATCGTCATACTAATTCCTGTGTTGTGTGGTCCGCAAACACAACAATCCCATTGCCGAGGACAGCATCCACGGGTGTTCCTCCGATGGCTGACAACGTCATTAGCCCGTGAAGGCTTTCCGACACTCCGTGAGTTCCAACAATGAGTCCGGCGTTCCTGATACCATGTATCAGAGATGGAACCTGAACCTATTCACAGCCATCAGAAACTTATGAGAACCTTCACAGAGCAGGATCACTTACAAGCAAGTCACCACCGACGAAAACGCCCAGCAGATTATTGATCCTCGCAAATTCGACCGCTGCGCCAATACTTGACAGGCGTGGGTCGTTTTCCTCCTCAGCGCCCAGGGCCGTTGGGCTAGGTGTATAGGTGATGTTCTTCCCACATCGGGACACGAAGAAAACAGGATCTAGGAGGTAGCGAGGATTGTGAGAACACAGTGACGCCACCACGAGAGGTCCTTACAATTCGGTTGTTTCCAATTTAGTATTGAACACACGTCAGGAGAAAACGATGCAAATGCGACTTTGCGGCGCGCGTATGGCGCATCGAATGATGCCGACGTGTGGTATATATGTCGTAACACGGAATCGACGAAGTCATTCAGGTCCATTCGGTGGCCGAGGGAGAGTCGCTGTCTTGTCGTCCTAGAGGGGTAGGCCAGTTCCAGGCATATGTTCACGCCAACAGGTAGAAGCTAGACAGAAAAGGAAAATAAAGCGCTAATACATAATATCCAAGACGTATGACATACCTTCAGAAGTTGAGCGAGTGAAATCATGGATCGTGACAGTATAGACGACCATTCCCCAATACTGTTGCTGATGGATGGCACAGTCCTCCCTAATCGAGTAGCCAAGGATTCAAATTGCTCGAGGGTAACATCAGAAACACCGATATCGAAATCACCGCCGGGAAGCAACCAGTCAGAGAAAATGACAGGCTGTAGATCCCTGGTTACCTGGACCACGACATAGATGTAGTCGCCTTGCAGGGAGGAAATGGTCAGGAACTGGCTCCCTTCGTTCGCGTTCGTGATGGAGTGGACAGATGGTGAGGCTTGCGCCGAACCAATGAGACTGGATCGGTGAGGCCACTTCTGTGACGTCGGTTGAGGAATTGACGGGGACATGGCCATAGATTTCCAGTACGTCTCGACATCTCCTCCAACCTCTAGCGTAACACCCTCGAATGGAGTTATGATTTTTACTTCAAAGTCAACCTAAAATAGCGTTGGGCAGACGGTCACGAAGATTAGAGCAATAAATTTACCTCTCCAACTATATGTAGCCTTGTGTCCAGAATCGGGAGTGTGAAGGCATCCTTATTTTCAAGGTCCCGAAATAGAGATGGAAGCGCCACGGCTCGGCCGATCGTTTTTGTGCCGAAGTTGGGGTATATCGAGAACTCCAGTGAGAGGCTATCGATAGAGTTTATCTGGAACACGAAAATTCCCTTCTCATCCCGCTGTGGGATAGAAATGCTATACGGAGCCGAGTTCGCATTCGGACTTGAAGTCATCACCAATTTCAGGGGCGTCGACGCCAGAATATATTCGTCCTCGAAGGCAGGGCTGATGAGACGGTGGTGTAGACGAACGCCAGAAATTTTCTCCCGGCGACGAGACGTGTGGCCTATAGTCACCTGGATTAGATTACTCTTGTCTAGATAATTGTGGCCATAGACGCGGTGCGGCATGATAGGTGGGGGAAGCGACAAGGAAGGGATGTGATCAATGTCGTTTTCGAGACCCCCAAGTTCCGACATCGGAGAGTCGACATTCGTTAGGGTTTGGGTTGTCGATGGCTTGTTCTTGGCAGCGTCCAAGAGGAGACTAAGGCATTTCTGATGACCGTACCATGCGGCATAGTGGACGGCGAAATGTCCCAGTTCATCAGTGGCGCCTACGCGTGCACCGGCTTCAAGAAGGATCCGAACACAATGCTCCTTCCCATAGCGCGCCGCGTGAAATAGAGGCGTCCACTCATGATATTTGTCCGGCGTATCCCAGCCATCAAGGTGAATGAGCAGTCTGCAGACTTTGTCATGGCCTTCCCGCGCTGCCAGATGCAAGGGGTACTCTCCATTGCTATTTGGCAAGCAACGCGCACCATGCTGTAGCAACAAGACGACGACATCCACATGACCCGATTGGCTAGCAAGAGACAGAGGGATCAGATCGTCCTTGGGAGTTGTAGGTTCTGCCGGGACCATTCCTTTGTCGAGCAAAACCTGTACACACTCCACATTGCCCTTCATGGTGGCATAGACCAAAGGACTGTAGTTATCCCTATCAAGCGTGTTGGGAGGGAGTTTGGCCTCCAATAGTAGTGTACAGATAGCTGGGTGACCCTTCATCGATGCGTAGTGAAGTGCCGTGCGACCATAGAGGTCAGTCTTGTCGACGCGTACGCCCTGCTCGATACAGAGGTTTACGAGAGGCAGAGCACCAGCCATGGCAGCTTCATGAAGACATGTGCGCCCATTAATGTCGTCCACAAATTGGAAGTCAAAGGGAGACGAGAGCGAAGAGAAAATCAAGTCCGCCATGTCTGGAGGAGCCTCGATGATCACATTCCAAAGGATGCGTGTCACTATTGGTTGTCCACTGCCTTCTGCCAGAACGTCAGAATAACGGACAAGTTCTACGATTGAGCTGGTTTCGTGGGATGCAACGGCTTTCCGAAGATTGTTCTCGAGGTCTCTGAACGGCCCCGTGGGTAATGTCCGTTCGGCGAGGATTTGTTGCGCGAATATGTCATTTGCAGCAGGTCCCTCGAACTTGAGGCCTGATGACAGGTCTGTGAGGTCAAGAAGGCAGATCGCGACCGTGTCCGATAGTTCTGAGATAAGCTGGTTTTTCGATCTGGTTTAAGTAGGCCAAAATTACAAAATGACCAAGATAAACTCACTTGTCGATTAAACACGGGTTGCACGTCTACCTGACGCGACAGATAGAGTTCCTTGGTCGTTGACTTGGAGCGTTTATCGAACTTCTTCAAGATTTTCCTGAAGCCAGTCGCGTTGACTTCGACGAATTGCTGTGAAACGTATGTTCGTGCATGAGTCAGGCAGAGTTGCAGCTGCACAGGCGGACCTGCAGTTTTCCAAGATCCCTTTCAAGGAGTCTAAATCCCTCTTCCACAGCGCTCCATTCTACGTGGTTCCGCGTGATATCACTCGTCGTATCGGGAAGACCACGCATCGCCGCAGCTCTTCGCTTTGAAAGCAGTGTCTCCATGCGCAACTTGAGCTCTGCCTCCTTCTGCAGGTAGAAATCATTGATCTACGCGATTCCAACTGTCAAAATGAAGAACTTCATGAAATTAATAGAGAACACACTTTCTCTAGCTCGCGTTCGAGTTTGAAGAAAAACGCGGCTTTGTGCGCGCGAAAGTCTGGGCCTCTATCGAAATCTTGGCCAGACGCGGAGAAAATGGGAGGACGTCGGAGCCCGCTATCGAGGATACTTGAAGGACTTCGGGGAGATGCACTGGGTGTTGCAGATTGACCCAAAATGTCTGTAGGGCGGATGCCCGACGCAAGGGCGGCCGCCTCTGATGCTGGGCGATTCGCGGCGAGAGATGAGATTATCTTTTTGAGGAATTTGTAGTCTAGATAATACGAAGACCATCCCGGGACTTGTTGCGCCTGGATATGCTTGCCGAACTAGAGAAAAGAGTGGACGTTAGTCGCAACCCCTGATGCCGTCAGGGGCTATTGAAAGCCGTTCACCTTCATCGTTACGGGAGGTTGATGGTCGTGTGCAGGTTTCGAGTTTCGACCAGGAGATCTCCGTCAGGAGTGGAATTATACTTGGCCAGGAAGATCCATAGAAATAACTGTGGTAAGATTGACTTTGAAGGCTGAAGATCTGAAGATGATGTAGGTCAAGGCGCACATTTACACACGTGCCTGAAAACGATGGCATAGAATTACTGTAGGCTATCGATTGTCCATATTATGGATCTAAAAAATGCGTATCGCAAAATCGGTAACAACTCCCCAGACCACCGACCACCAACGTGCGTCGGACCTCATACAAGGACTTTTCTCAGCTGCCAAACACAAGCAGGCAGTAAAGTGATAGGGCATCGACCGTGCTTCTCAACTTGATCATATGCACACCGATAACAAAAAACATAGCCGGAGGGCAATGCTGTTGCATTGTTAATGCCTCCATGACAGATAGGACACATGCCATAGCTGTCCTTATTGAACGGGATCCCTTGTGGGTGCGGCGGCAGCATTTGTGGCGGAGGAACGGCCGGACCAAGTGGCGAAGTTGATAGCGAGCGAGCCGGAGATCCTGGAGAATACCACCATTCCAGGAATTTTATGAAGAAGATGGCGGTGGGCAATAGCAGCCGGAGAGAGTCCAGAAGTAGGTGAGGCGAGGAGGCGACTAGACGTCGAATCCATGCAATGATGGCTCGCCGTCTGTCTGGCGAAAGTTTCTTTTTGGCTAGTGCAGCAACACGCTGGAAAGGCAGGTTCAATACGACACCGTAATCGAAAGGATGGACACAACTCACGAAGTCATCCGATCCAAGACGGCGTAGGTCAACACCTATCCAGGACAGCCAAGGTCGATAGAATGGCGTTTTCTCGAAAAGATAGGCCATATTACATATCAGCAGCCACACTTCAAAGGAAGTATTAACCCAGGGGTAGGCCGCCTTGAAGCCTCGCCTCAACCATGCTTTCCATGTCTGAAGAGAAAGCCAAGATCAGAAACGAAGGGACAAAGTGAGATGAAAGACGTCACATCTTCAGTGAGAGCTTGTCGTTGCCTTGTGCCCATAGCTTCGTCCAAGACATCAGCGCTGGCACCACCTCCAAGCTCCTCGTAATAGTCCTGCGCTTTCGCTCTCAAATACGGGACGCCAACCTACAGCGGAGCATTAAATCAAGTCGGTAAAGGGAAATGATAACAACGTACGAGGAACAATAACGAACGCCCTATCTCCCGGCTTCCTAGTGCTTCGCCCGCCGGGACCCCACCAACTGCGGCTCGGGCTCTTTCCGTCTCGATATAAGGCCTCCGCCTCCGTTTCAGGCCGTAAAAGTTCTCGGAGAACGATGCATCTGGAAACAGAGCGTTTGTGTCAGAGGTTGTCCGATTCCGCTGAACTTTCGACGTACTGTACTTGCGGAGATAGTACCGCTCCACAAACAGCATGATTGCTGCATAAAATTCTTCGTGTCGGTTGACGATACGGAGGAGATATCGAGGATATCTCTGGGCGAAAACCTAAGTGCTAAATGGTGAACAAACGCACTTCCCGAGATGCGGAAGTGACTTACAGCCAAAACATACTTCAACGCTGGTTGCAGAAGGTCCCTAAGCTGCTCTTGCGCGACGAGCTCGAATAGAGAAGGCTTCAAAGGATCCGTGCCGAGGTCATTGAAAAATTCCATGGCGCTAAGTAGTGGCACAGGAACTGATAGTTGGGTTTCTTCATGGTCTGAGGACGGGATCAAGTGTTTCCCGGGCCACCGGGCCAGTATTGACCGAATGACGATCTCACACTGGGTTCACATGTTCTTTCATCTCTAACGGCCACTATTACCATTGACATCGACCCAGAGATGGATGCGCACTATTCAGACTACCACCTAATCTGAATTCTGCAAGGCGCGCGTCAAATGACGAACAACTTGAACTTCAGCCTTCTCTGGCAAAAGTGACAATCCACGCGCACAAATGTCGTGTCGTTTGGACGTCCTTGGGCCTGTTTATATTTCCGCCAATATTCCACATCGCTTACGGGGTCGTCCCTTTCACAACGTGGAAATATTAGATAAACTCGCCTCGTTGCACCTCTGGGCTTTATGGCGCTCTCCTCTCCCCTTCCACCTTCCACGCATCTTTGTCACGAAACCTCTTATACCTGGCTCTCGTCCGCGGACTCCCCTTACCGGTTTCTTTCCTAATCTTACACTATCACACATTCAAACGTACTTCAAGCGTCTGAGGGTTCACATCACATCCGCCATTTGCCAGTCTACTTTTCGGTCCTTCTTATACAATGTTCAGCGGATTCCACACAATGGCACCCACTGACGCCGAGCTAGCTACCCAATCACTTTCTGAAGAGGGAAGCTTTCGCTTTCAATCCTTCTCAGCGTCGGACGCTGTGACTCTTGTAAGTCTCTCGCAGCACTCCTCATAGGGTTCGCGATGTCGAGAGTCTTTGAATCTTCAGGGCCTTTCAATACGAAAAAGGTTTCGTGCTAGCTCTCGACACCTGAAGGGAAAGGGTCTGGTCATCTCCATTCAATCAATAGCAGGCCACACGCTTTTCGCATGTACAGTCGGCGACTTGGGTCATGGCAGTGGAATTGGCGATGTGAGCATGGACAGCTGGACGTGTATCGAGGGTATGGTTAGCGTAGTGAAGCGGACGGGTCACTCCAGCTTCTACGTTGAGAAAGGGATGAGTGCGATGGGAAAGACGCCAAAGCAGATGGGCATCCAAGGCGAGTTTCGAGTTAACGGTGGTGGTATGTCGTCTATCTTCGTATACTCTTCTTCTTATAACAAGTATCTGTAGCTTTTCCTGTCTGGCTAGAGGTATTTGTCAATATGTTGGGCATTTACAAGCAATTGACCAGGTTGACCGGAAAGAACGCGCCATGCTGTCCAATAGCAGTTGTGGCCGCTTTCTCTGGCTCCTCTCAGGAAGACCACAACGTGTGTTAAACACGCCAAAATCTATCCTTCGACGTCGCTAATACTTCTTTCACAGCTCGTAGTGACGACGATACGAGACTATCTGAATAAACTCGCAAGGAACAGCAATCCCCCTCCTCCACCTATTCCAATGGGTCCGCCTCCGCCACGAGTAAGTCATTCCGTTCTTGGTTGAAGCTCAGCGAATGTAATTGATTGTAGGGGGTACAGGAGTGGATCACAGACGGTCTCCGGACTGAGTCTCCTTTTGAACATCATCACGAAGAGCATCATGAGTGACCCGACCGAAAATTAGTCAATGGAGGGTGATTCATTAGGGTGATTGATCAATAGACTCCACGACTGGGCACTAAAAACAAGGTGTAAGACTAACTTAGGAAATGCATATATCCATGGACCATGTGGGCATCTATTCAATCTCGGTCTCGTCCACCTCAACAACCTTGGGCCTGCTGAGAACCCTGATAGTCTCTGCAAAGAGCCGAGTGTCAAGACATTAGAATACGCGAATACGGGCAAACGAACCGTGCTTTAGGAAAATTTGACGTTGACCCTGAGGTGTCGAGGGGTCTGCTCCTGGTTCGGGTTCACGAAGCTCGAAGTTGGCCTCAACGTAGACCTTGCTACCCTTCTTGAGGGTTTGGAGGTACCGGTTTGAGCCCTCTTGGAACGACAGAACGCGGTGGAATGTGGAGGCGGCAGCCCGGCGTTCTGGAAAATATATTGTTCAGACTTTAACCGTGTATTGAAGCAAGGGTTGTGATGCACCACCATTGGCGTCCGGAGGAGGAGGTGGGTAGTTCGTTGTTGCGACAGTGTACCTGTCCAGTCGTCAATATCACTTCGTGCGAAACACCCAGATGCATACGTCACGAATTCCCTATCATTCTTCGTCTGCCGTGCCTCTGGGTCCCTCGCAAGATGACCAATAAGAACAAGTTTGGCAAGATCGGTTGCGCGTGGGGGGCTCGTCGAAAAGGCCTAAGTGGACGCGTCAAAAATGAAGCAGATAGAATAGGTTCACGAGCACTTACGCGGACAGAGGAACGCGAAGCAGCAGCACGGATAGCACCAAACATCTGGAGCGAGGTGGGGTGGTTATGGGCGGTTATGGGGGAATATTGGTGGAGACAGACTTACACTGAGCCAGTCTCACCTTATTTGGCGCTGTTGGACTCTACGCGATCACCAACTTCGACCAGCGATCAACGTTTCATTCCGGCCACCATGTCTCGCCACAGACATATTAGAAATATCAACCTTGAAGGTTGTATACATGCCATTTACGCGTCAAACCTCTGACTGATCGCTTCCGACTTCAGATGAAATGGACGATGATGCATTATCGGATGGAGGGGATGAGCTCACGGAGGAGCAACATGGTACGCTTCAGCCAGGTCAATCGAGGCGCACATATCGACGGTTCGACCCTCCAGCGCAACTTGTGCACGGTTTAGAGCAGATTCGAAACGTCCTAGGAGATGAGGGCGTCTCTGGGCTGTCGGATACGGATATCAAGGATGCTCTCTGGGAGTTCTTCTTCGATGAAGAGAAAGCCATTCAGTGGGCTGTTGGTTAGGCTTCTCTGCTCGTCCGGCATACGAGTGATGCTCAATATTTGCTGTAGAGGAACAAAATAGAAGGAGATTGGCGCAGGAGCGTAAAGGTGAGCCTCAGTTTGGTGCAGTTTTCCTTTCTGTCTCGTCCTTTGCCACTGTCCTGTGTCGATCGCATACGACTGCGTACGATCCACTGAACGAGATATCAACTTGAGAAGGTGCTTCATCTTCCTTTACTTGCCCCTTGTTCCCGTTGCGATCTGCATCTTCAAAAGATTCATCTTTGTTATCTAGAGAAGGAGCTCCCTCCTGTTCCTCAGCCTCAGGAAGCGTACCAGGGTGATAGTAATGCGGAATACTACCACTCCGAATACTATGAAGAGCAACACCAGAATCAGACCGATCCGGTTGAAAGGTCTCGTGTCCCTCTGGTCTTCCTTCATCAAGGTTCCGTGGAATATTCGGATGTGGGAACACCCAGATGCGTACGGCCCGCTCTGAGTACCATCACGGAAAGAACTGAACGGACCGAGCCCACCCCTCGCCAAGCCACTGGTCGATTCATTACGCCGCAACAAACTCCCCGACCGCCTAGCACCAGTTTCTCAGTATCATCCTACGGAAAGCTCATTAACGGTGAGACACCATTAATGAGAAGGAGAATATGTTTCTTTGACTGATTACTTGCGTTCCTAGATTCGCATCGGACATCCACGAGCGCAAGGGAACCTGCAGATCCGAACACAATTCCAGTCTCGCCTTCGCTGTCCGCGATGAATGCGCTTGCGTTATTCGAACCAGCGCCGTCTGTGGCAGAATCTGATGTCAAAAGTGTTCGTACAGTCACGCCTCCCCGTGCACTCCCCAGTGTGTCTGTTCCTCCGACCGAAGGTCTACCCGAAATTCCCGACTTCCAGTCAAAGTCAAGCAAACCTCCCGCACCTCCCCCCAAACAATCTAAACTGTCCCTTCTTGCCAGCTCTCGTGCAAGCAGCGCCAGTTCTCGAAGTGAAAGCTCCAGATCCTCTGGAATTGCACTCACTGGCTCAGTCAAAACCTTTCCTGGACTCCGACCTTCTGCATATTCTGAGCGGACTTCAAGCTCAACTAAATCTCTTCCTCACACATCACGTCCACCTTCATCAACTCCTGGTGAGAATGCAGCGTACTACAATGCTGCAAGCACTGGAGAGTCCTCGATGTCGTCCCATGTACGGCGCGCCATCCAGACGGCAATGGAGCTAGAAGCCGTGGATGCTACCTACAAAGTGAATACCAAACCGCTTTCAAAGCCATCGCCGTCGGTTTCTAGTGGAGGCTCTGCGAACACCGCGAAACCTATGTCTCCCTCTCTTTCATCTTCAGTCTCCCCTGCGCCAAAGGACGTCGATGCGCATACGTACAAGGAGGTCGATATTTTCGGTTCTTCTTCGAAACCTGCCCCTTCGAAGCTAGCGTTGCTCGCAAAGGCGAAGACAAGTGGAAGAGGGCCGAAGGTGCCAAAACCTGTCACAGAGTACCTCACACCCACCGCGAATGGATCTACGGCGACGACAGCGATCACAACATCATACCAGACACTCTATACTCTGACCGACCCCACGCGCTCCAAGGTCATTCCTGCACAGCATGTCGTTCCTTTGGGTGCAATGCCACCTCCAGAGATTGAGAAACGCTCGAAATTGGCGGCAAAGATAAGGAGAGCCCACGAGAAGCAGCCCTCTCCTCTCCCAGAGGAGGATTCCCTCCCCACGCCTGTGTCGCCTATGTTTTTCCCGAAATCTTCGGCCCACATCCGTGCGTCGCCTTCGGCATTCGCTTCCTTGCTCGTCGATGATTCTCTGATGTCCTCCGAAGATAAGGGCAAGGCTCCGGCATCTCGCCATCGAGAGGAAGGGCACAGACACAGGGCGGAGTCGGAGTCTACAGTCACCAATGGCTCTCCTGAAAGGCGCAGGCACAGATCGCGGAAGCACAGACATGGGGGACCTCCCATTCCAGAACCTTCCACATCCTCTGGCTTTTCTTTCGATGGGCCCAGCCCTGACGACGTCGTCCTCAGCGCCCGACGTGGGACGTCACTGGCGCAGCACAAGAGTCCATCTACCACGTCGACCTTGCGCAAGGTCGCCACCACCATTTCTTCTCCGAAGTGAAGACTGCGTCTTCTTTCTCTCATTTTCTCCCTATCTCGTATTTTCGCCACTCTGCTTTCCGTATTATTCATGTTGTTCCTGTTGTATTGATTATATTGTGTCGAAATTTATAGCTGCGAAGGAACGAGAGAAGGCCCTGAAAAAGGCCGCCGGATTGGCCTCTGCGTCGTCTTCGCGTCCGCCGTCTGCTTTGAGCACTCCGACGAAGAAGAAACCGTCGGGAGCAAAGAAGTCAGGAAGTTCGACGCCTCTACGAGGCGTAGGCATGGACGCGCGGCAGCTGGACTTGTCTGCACTGAATCTTACTAGGAATGATGGTCCGGATACTTTACAGGAGCCACCTCCCAAGATGACCTTCGCAAGGGACAAGTTGCTTGAAGAGGCGAAGCGCGCCCTGGATGCCGAAGGCGAGAACAAAAAGAAAGGAGTGAGCCTAGTGGTCATCGGTGCGTAGTCTTGGTATTCATGTTCGCTTCCTGGATCCAACCTTGTAAATAGGTCACGTCGATGCTGGAAAGTCCACGCTCATGGGTAGATTGTTGTATGAGCTGGGTAGACTTGAGGAAAAGACGCGGATTGCGAACGAAAGAGGAAGCAGTAAGGCTGGCAAGAGTAGCTTCAGCTGGGCTTGGGGCCTCGACGGTACAACTGAGGAGCGGGAAAGGTCCACACTCTTTTTCCCTCCCGCCCGTTTGTATAGTCACTTAACTTGCTGTGCCAACAGAGGTATCACGATGGACATTGCCCAGCAAATGTTGACGACGCCACATCGGCAAGTTACTGTCCTTGACGCTCCCGGTCACAAAGACTTCATACCCAACATGATCTCTGGCGCTTCTCAGGCGGACTGTGCCCTCCTCGTAGTAGATGCAGCAACCGGCCAGTTTGAGGCGGGCTTCGAGCGAGGGGGCCAGACCCGCGAGCATCTTCTTCTCGTCCGCAGTCTCGGTGTGGCACAAGTTATCGTGGCAATCAATAAACTGGACCAGGTTGACTGGGACAAAGACCGCTACGAGGAGATCCGCTCGACTCTGCGCTCTTTCCTGCTGCAATCTGGGTTTCATCCCAGCAAGACAAAGTACGTACCTGTTGGGGCCATGCTCGGTGTGAACCTTGCGACACGCGAGGGAAGCGACGCTATACTTTTGCGAAGCTGGTACAAAGGGCCGACGCTCGTTGATTTGCTAGGTAATTCTCATCGAACAGCAACGTTTGGGGCCATCATTGAATTGGGTATTGTATATTCCAGACGTCCTCGAACCTCCTGCGCGGGATATCGCGGCGCCTTTAAGAATCCCCATCGCCAACGTATTCAGAAGCCACGGCTCTGGCGCCGCTGTGTCCGGGCGCCTTTGTGGTGGTGTTATCCAAGTCGGCGAAAAGCTCCGCATCCTCCCCGGTGATGAAACCGCTATCGTCAAGTGTGAGCATTTCCCTATAACTAGGGTGAGACTTCTTTATATTGACGACAAAAAACTTTCAGCAATCGAAGTCGATGAAGAGAGTGCACCATGGGCTGCCGCAGGCACCAACGCGACGTTCTACTTGACATCAGTAGACCCCGTTAGCCTTCACATTGGAAGCGTTTTATGTTCCATGACGGATCTGGCTCCTTTGGCCACAGTATCCACTGCACGAATCATCGTGTTTGACATTCAAGTTCCCATCACCGCTGGCACATCAGTACGTGAATCACCTCTCCTAGCACATAGTTCACTTATAACATTCTTTCCAGGTGGAGCTGTTCCACCACTCCCGCGACGTGCCGGCTACCGTCTCAAAGCTCACTTCTACCATCGATCGCGCATCTGGCAAAGTGGTCAAGGCAAACCCACGGTACCTCCACCTCCCCCTTCCCCTACCCACTTACTGACTGCCTTTGAATGCACAGGGTGTTAACAAAGGGTACCTCAGCGGAGGTGCAGATCTCACTGCGGAGTACGACGCTATCGGGCCCGGCGGCAGTACGGCCAATCCCTCTCGAGACGTTCGCAGTGAACAAGGATATGGGGCGTATCCTCATACGACGGGGCGGGGAGACTATCGGTGCCGGTGCGTCTAGACCATAGCTTCCTCCAACAGCTATTTTCTGACCTTTATTCGCAGGTATTGTATTGGGAATCGAGGGCTAGAGACACACACCAACGCTTTAGTACTTCAGTCTCAAAAGGAGCAAGGATAAACAGCATAAATGTAAAGCAACGAGGAACGAGTGTGTAGATAAAATGCATCAGTACCTGTGTACTAGATGGGGGTGTACTACGAGAATTGGGGTACACAAGGCTAGTATGCATGCAGTCAGGCTTGGAAAAAATTACAAGCAAAACAATGTGAGCGGGTCGTTGAATAAGCGTCGGCGTAGTAAATGGAAAGAGGTGTCGAAGCACAGTGTCGTGTCCAGGATAAATACTGAATGGCTTAGCTGAGGCCCTCACTTCTTGACCTTCCCCTTATCCTTCTCCTTATCAGAATCAAACAGATGCTTGATCTTCCCAAATAATGACGGCCGCTTTTTCCGCGTCGCGCCCGAGCCTAACTTTGATGGTGACGGCGAGGGCGAGGGCGATCCCTGCGACGGGAAGGTTGCTTTACGTTTCGTGGGCGTCGAGGGCGCTTCTTTCGGAGGAGTCGCGGGCACCTCATACTTCTTTCCCTCTGAGGACGCAGAGACTAATGAGAAAGCAGTGGTAGATGAAGATAGCTCCTGGGCGTGGACATTGTCGGTCCTGTGCGGTGTCCGCGGTCTCTCCGTCTCCTCGGTGACGGCTGGAGTGGTCCCATTCGCCTGAGGAGCAGCCTCGACCGCTGTTGGTGCTGGCTCGCTTTGTGGCGCAGGTGCCGCCACGGGCGCCTCCGCCGTAGGTTCGGGTTCGGGAACCTCGGCCGGTTTGCCCTTATCCTCATCCAATTTCTCTGCCAACTCGGCTTCAGGCTGAGGCTCGGGCTGAGAGGAGGACCCCTCCGCCACAGCAACTTCAGCAGGTGCCCCCTGCACTACTAACACCGCAGCGGCGCCTGCCGGGGGGCTGGGCTCCCTTGCCTGCTCTTGCTTCTGCTCCTCAGCATGGGTATGGGCAGCAGCAGGGACCTCCTGCGGGGCCGTCACCGAGGAGGGGTTCAAATCCGAGTCAGGCGTCCGAACTTGTGGGGTGTCAATTGCCTGGTCCTCCGCGGCAGCAGCAGCGCCTACAGGCGTCTCCTGCGGCGCCGTCACCGATGAAGGATTCAAGTCGGAGTCAGGTGTATTGACTTGAGGTGTGTCGATGTGGTAGGGTTCGACTTCCCGTTCAGGCGCGCCGCCAGGAGCAACCACGAGCAACGCGGCCTCTTGAGGCGCGAGTTCGTCTGCGGTGGACACAGGAGCAAGCGCTTCTTCCGCTACACCGTCACTCTCCCCTATCGGTTTTGACGCCTCCTCTGCCGCCTCCTCTTTCGCGGCCTCCTCACTCTTCCCAGCATATTCCTGCTCCCCTTCGTGACTCAATCCCTTCCCTGCCACATCCTCCTTCCCTGCCACATCCTCCTTCCCTGCCACATCCTCCTTCTCTACAACACCCGGCTCTTGTTCACCCTCAATCTCTTCCTTCGCTACAGGTGTAGGTGCCACATCGATGACCGTGGCGCCCGCCTCAGCAGGCTCTGGCACGATTGTGCGGGGCTCCTGTGGTTGGTCTATGCGGGACTCGGCGGGCGCGGAAGCCTCGACAGCAGAAGTGTTGTTCTCAGCAGCGTTGACGGGTACGATCCAAGAGGGAATTGGGGCGTCTTCTGTGTTGGATGGGGCCGGGACTTCAGCTGAACTAGGAGCGGGTGCGGTGCTCTCAGGCGAAGGTAAGTCTTTGGGGACTGCAATCTGTGGTGAGGGGGAAGTAGCAGTGAGCATGGTGGATGTACTTGGGTGGAAGAGAGAGGTCGCCGCACCTGATCGCCTTTTAAGTTGCCGACATCGGCACCGGTGGCGCTTCCGCCTCCCGCTGCCCCGCCAACCACATCCTTCTCCGTGGGTAGATCCTCCTTTGTCCCTTCCGTCTGAGATGCACCCCCTTGCACAGGTGCGGGTGCGGGTTCGGGGTCAGGCTCAGGCGGCGCAACGTACACATGATTAATGTTGCCTTGAGCGTCGGCCTCCGTGGGCTGACCGTCATGCAAGGCCCACTCGCCGTCCACGATGAACTTGTACGCCGTCTTGGTGCCCCAGGGTACGTGGGCTGTGCCGGAGAAGCCAGAGGCACCTTCTGTGAGACGGTGTGTGCGTGCCCACTGTGGTGCCAGAGCGCTTGTCAGCAACCACGGAAAACAAGGCGTGCGAGTTTGACTCACCTCATTGAATGTCCCAGTGACGATGACCTCGCTTGGCTCCTTGTGCGGCCTAAGTGATGAATCAGGTTATACATGGTCACCCGAGAGCTGGAACAGCACGGACCATTCGAATACGACCTCGTGTTTGGCGGCCATGAGGAGTCAGTCGGGCTTGGTGTCGGGCCTTGGGTTGGCGGAGCACTGGACAGTAACAGTCTGAGTGGTTCAAATTGACGAGGCGATGAACGCGTTGTCCATGTTTGCTTTTAGTATTTACCATGCCGACCCTGCGTGCAACATGACCACGGCAACCGCAGGGTCCACTGCAATCGCCGATCACCGTGATAACGATAACGGCCGTAAGTAGCCCACAGCCAACAAGATTGGACTCGGATTGAAATTGAAAGATGAAAGTGCTGCAGACTACATAGTTAGCTGAGCGCGGTGGCCTGACGGTGTCGACCCACAACTTGTTACTGGCCACGATCTACAATGGCGTTCCATGACGATCTGGCCCTCGACGAGCGACTCGACGCGCTCGATCCCCTGCGGCACCTCATGCAGCAGCCCTCCTCCTCTGACACTTCCGACGAAGAAGACGCATCTTCTGCCGGCAATCGCTCGTCAAGAAACTCCAGAGCGGACCAATGGGGTGCTGAATCACTGATACCGAAGCAAAGGCGCTCGATCCTGAATGAATCGCTCGAACTGTCCTTCTCTGGTCTCAAAGACGAGCACGAGCAGCCACCGATTGGGATAACTCTGGCAGTGGATGCGTCGCCGGGGTGCGGCGGCATCGCATGGCCTGCTGGTGAGGTGCGTATTTTAGCGCTGGTACCAGTGCTGATAATACTGAGTGTAATGTACGTAGGTTTTGTCTAGCTACCTTGCAAAACGCGGTCCGGGGTACGTGCGAGGGCGTACGATCCTTGAGCTTGGAAGCGGGACAGGGCTCGTCGGGCTCGTTGCAGCGAAGCTTGGATGTGAAAATGTTTGCATAACGGATCAAGCGTGCGCTCCCCCCTTTTTATCTGTGAACACTACAAACTCATTGAAATCGCCGTAATGAATGATACACAGACCTCTCCTCGACATCATGCGACGGAACGTAAATGCGAATGCGCTAGAGGGGAGCGTGAGCGTCGTAGAGCTGAACTGGTGCGTTTCCCTTTCCACTCCTGTACCATCTTCCTCTACTCAGAGCCACACACAGGGGCGAGCACCTCCCATCCGACATCGGTCAGACACCACCAGATCTCATCATCGCGGCCGACTGCGTATACTTCGAGCCCGCGTTCCCGCTACTAGTACAGACGCTCGCCGAGCTCGTTGACCTCCGTGGTCCTTCCCAACATGAATCAGAAACGGAAACGGAAGTCCTTTTCTGCTACAAGAAGCGGCGCAAAGCGGACAAACGGTTCTTTTCGCTGCTGAAGAAGCAGTTCTCGTGGACGGAGGTGGATGACGACCCAGACAGGGCGGTGTACACCCGTGAGGCTATATCGCTTCTACGGCTGCTCAGAAGGAGGAATAATCACACAGAGGAGGCGCGGCGGCGGATATTAGCGTGACCGGAATACGCAACGCGAAGTTGACAGACAGCTTTTGGGTTTTGGGTTTTGTGGGAACTGACTGGTTTCTTCGTGGGAAATATGAAAATACAAGAGCTACACCAGCTACACCTTGCTCACAGGCTGTTTAGAAAGAGCCCAAGCTCGTGCGATGTGCGGCAAATACCCGAATGGGAGGAGTACGATGCGGAGATTGCGCGCTTTGCACGGCAGCTGGCAGATGAAGGCCTCGTTCATTCGGGGGCGGCTGCTACGGATGTCAATGTACTGGCCAACGCAGGGAGTGGCGGTGCGGTGGTGGTGGAAAAAGAGTCGAACGTCGGTGACGACACCGGAATCGGAAATGCAGTGCCGCACGACGAGTTGTAGGTTAGAAATTGGATCTTCAATGTATGACTGTCGAATAGGTTTACAAAGGAGGGTTCCCCATCGATAGGGACTCGGGAGGTGCTGTGAGAGCTGAAAACCCTGGAGAGGAAATAACGTTTCCTCTCATCGTAACTCCGAATCATGCATCTCATCCATACATTACTCAGTCAGTATCTTCACGGATACAAGTCTACTCCTTGCACTCAATGAGTCAATAGTCTAGTGCCTCTGATACTGGATTCCAAATTATACTCAGGCAGCGGTAGAATTGTGGAAACCGATGTGGATTAGGTGTACTCAGATATAGGGGGCCAGAATCGTCTTCTACCGTCCAGTGCACCAGGGGGAACCGCCGGGATGGTAGTGCCGTGGTCAAGTATCGTACATTATTGAAAGATCCTACTACATACAACACAATCCTATGAGAACACGTCATCGCCAGCTCCCACACCCCCCTCGGTTTCTTCCTCCGTTTCATATTCATCGACCTCAACAACATCGCCTGCGTCGGGGTTTTCATCATCGCCTACGTGGGAGATTTCACCAGCGCTGGAAACATCTTGGCGTGCGCCAATTCGCGAGGGAGCCGATACTTGAGCCCACCCATAAGTTGCTTCCCCTTTCACCCAGTATGGAATGATCAGGATCAGGCTGATGAGAGTGGCACCTACCACTGATGGACGTGTTCGCTTCAGGCTTCACTTCGTCACTTCGGGTGCTGTCGTTTGCTTGGTAACAAGATTGACTTGTGTCCAGCAAAGGATGGTCGATAAAGTAACATCATTTGAATCGAAGTGGACGCACTATGCTTTCTGATCTCTCCAAAGTCGTTCTTCGACCAACAGTCGGACAAGATGGCCTTCCAGTCGATCTTAGCCTGGCGGTACCAACTAATGACATCGGTGAAAACTTCCTCGGACTGATGGCAGAGTGCAATCAGCACATCCATATATGTGGTGAGATTGGATGACTCTGATAAAGGATGCCGTTCGCAGATTGCAGCGTCATCGATAGACTCGGGCTGGCGCTGGGATGCGGGGGATTGATGAGGTGGTATGTTCAACTTGGACTGGGAAGGCGGCTGCGATGTATTCGATCGTTTCCGCTTGGACATGAGATGTCCGATCCGGATTTGATGGCAAGGGGTGGGCCGAGCTGAGTTTGAATTTCCACGTGCGCTGCATGCAAGGATCAACGTCAATTTGAATGATGTCCATTGCAGAGTATGCTCGAGTCTCCTCAACGTTAACCTCATGCTGAAGTTCACTGTTGAGTAATTTCCATTGGTTCTGTCCAATTGTGACTATGACCACAAAGCTACGGCCCTTGCGTTCTCGTACGCCCAGCCGCTGCCGCACCCTGGCTCCTACGCCACACCGCATGGCATGCTGCCGCCGCTTGAAGAGGCAGCGCGGGAGACTCAGTGAGGGCTTGAGCTCGGAGGACGTGATGCGGATGGAGACGTCGAAGAAGCGGGAGCTGCAGAGGCGACTGGGGACGCAGAGGCAGAGGCGGAGGAGATGGGGGAAGAATAATCCGTCCAGTGCGGTTTGGAGGACAAGCTGCGGCGCGAGCTCGCAGCCGAGGAGGGGGAGAGGAGAGGGGAAGTGGAAGAAATGCCCGTCCCGGGGCGGGCGTATGCTTTCCCGCCGCTGATACAGTTACAGATGCAGCACGCACATCCAGGATCCCATTACGAGCACCAGCACCAGAGACAGGGACATGTACGCGCCCCCGCGGAGGGCGCTACGACGGCCTGGGGCTGTTATACCCCGTGAGCAGGACGAGGAGATCGTGGGCGAGATCGGCGCGAATCGATGCAACTTGAATGACGAGAACGAGGCTGACATACCCGTCTCCCTTCCTAGGGCAAAATGACACCCAAACCTGTGGGGTTTTTGGCCCCGTGGCGAGCGAAACCCCACGCCCCTACGTACACTAGAATTGCAGGTACGTAGCACCTATGATAATTGATTGCTCTTTGCTCAACTACCTCTACCTTTTTTCGTCCAGAACTTTTATTCAAAGCCCCGCGGCGGGAGAACATCGCACCCCTAGCTACACTGTATGTATTTCCATGCCTAGGATCTCGGTGAAGCAGGTGCATAGCAGCGTCAGCTCCAGATATGCTGCCCGGGTCCAATCAAAAGAACTTAAGGTTCCGTTGTCGTGCAATTGTTCAACTAACTCAGCTAACATTTACTGTCAAGGCTTCTGTCATAAGCGGTGTGGGGTTCGCGGCATGGCTGATGGTAGAAGATGGACGATGGGCGGGATGTACATTAGATGAGAGGCCGCAATAAGCTGTGCCTTGGGATCACACCTTGTAAGTGAGCATTTTTGCTTTATGAGGAGAAGGACAGACAGGGAGCCAGCGGAAGGCAGCTGAGTGGAAACAGGTGCATTATGCATTATGAGGGCATACATTATGACAATGTGGTGGGGTAGTAGCGCTCCTTGGCAGTCTAGTCCTGGTGCGCAACTGGCAACTTTTGGTCGTCGTGGATATATACAGTATCGGGATGGACCTTCATGGAAGTCTCACAGCATCTATTGCGCGATGGTTTTTATCTGCAGCATGCCTCCAGGTTGGCACAGGGTAGAAGAAGACGAGCGCAACGACGCACCTGCAGCCCGTGTATGCCCTCGATCTCTGTTTTAAGCGTCTCTGTGACAAGTTTGTGCTGCTTGACGATGGAAAGGCCCTTGAACGCCTCACTTGCAATGGTGATCGCGTAGAACGAGCCACACCCGCCTGAGCCGCCATGAGTCGTCGGTCGTTTGGGAAGGTGTGGACGCACCAGAGACGTCCTGGACCTTGAGCTGCGACGGCTGGAACTTGGCGGTGAGCTTGGATACGATGAGTTCTTCTCCCTGGAGATGAGGGTCAGGTGTGGACGCGAATGCGCGGGTTGCAGCCGGGCGGGTTCGTGGGAGACGGCGGGCGAGGAGGGAGAGCATGGCGGCGCGGGGGTCACGGTCACGGTCACGCCTCGATGATTTCGTGGCGGCCCGGGGTTGCGGTCACGTCACGTCACGCCTGCCTTTCTCTGTCGTCGACGATGATCTGGGGCGCTCTCAGGACGCGCGCCGTCCAGCGGCTGTGTGCCAGCCCGCACCGCTCTTTCTTTGCCAGAGCTGTCCTGGCTCCCCGTCCTGTTTCCTCGTCCGTTCCCCGCATTCAATCCCTTCTTTTGGCCTCCAAATTCCGTTCATTTACCTCTACCACTCCTGCTTCCAAGCCTGCTGCTGCACCCGCACCGACAGAGTCTCAAGCACAACCAGAGCTCCCCATTCTTGCCCCGCGTTCAGTAGGAACATGGCTCATGGGCTCTGCTACTCTCGTCTTCGCTATCATCGTCGTTGGCGGCGTCACCCGCCTCACTGAATCCGGCCTCAGCATCACCGAATGGCGCCCCATAACGGGTATTCTCCCCCCACTCTCCGACGCAGAGTGGGAGGTCGAGTTTGACAAGTACAAACGCACGCCCGAATTCAAGATGTGCGTTCCCCATCCTACTTTCTTGTGGATTAGGAATCGTAATTGACATGCGCAACCCAGGCTCAACTCCTCTGCCACGCTCGATGACTTCAAATTTATCTTCGCCATGGAATGGGGGCACCGCATCCTCGGACGTCTCATCGGCGTTGTCTTCTTGGGGCCCCTCCTCTACTATGGCCTGCGCAAGAAGCTGTCTCCCTCCTCCTTCGCGCGGCTCTTCGGTCTAGGCACTCTCATTGGGGCCCAGGGCGCTCTCGGCTGGTACATGGTCCAATCTGGACTGGACGAAGCGAACCTAGATGGCCCCGGTGCCGTGCCCCGCGTTTCGCAATACAGGCTTGCAGCACATCTGGGAATGGCACTGGCCCTGTACGCGGGCATGTTTGGTACGGGGCTCATGGTGATCAAGGACTGGAAATTCGCCAAGGGCAAGCCTTGGGCGGGTTTGGAGGCGAAGACGACCCAGGAGGGTATCCAGAAGGTTTTGGCCAATCCGCTTGTGAGAAGATTTAGGACACAAGCGTGGGCGTTGGCTGGGCTCGTTTTCCTGACGGCTCTTTCTGGTTGGTCTCTCTTCTTTCACTTTTCCAATCAATCTACTGACTCACTGCTACGAATCACAGGCGCATTTGTTGCAGGCCTCGACGCTGGACTTCTGTACAACGAGTTCCCACTCATGGGCGGACGCCTTGCACCCCCCACCGACGAGCTCTTCTCACCCGATTACGCGAAGAGCCTGGACAAATCCGACCTTTGGTGGCGCAACATCTTCGAGAATCCCACCACGGTACAATTCGACCATCGCGTCCTCGCCACCACCTCCTACTTCTCGACCCTCCTCCTGTGGGCGTCCACTCTCCGCCCCGCGATGAAAGCCGCCTTGCCTCCGGCAACGCGGTTTGCCGCTAGCGCGGCGTTCGCAATGGCAAATGTCCAGGTCGCCCTGGGCATCTCGACGTTGTTATATCTGGTCCCGGTGCCGCTGGCAGCGGCACACCAGGCAGGGAGCGTGATGCTGCTTAGTGCGGTTCTGCATGTTGCGCTGTCGTTGAGACGCCCGGGAGCTGCCGCGCGCGCGTGGAGAGCGATCTGGAATGCAGGGAACAAGGGGAAAGGAAGTAAAACGCGTAACGTGGATGTATCGACTGCGTCGTCATAGAAGTTCAGGGCTATGGCGGGTTGAAAGGAATAATTTATCACACATCCAAGTAGGGAAAAGTAATCTAATGTAATGACCACTCCTCGCTGAATAGTATCAACGTCTAAATCGTCCATCCTCGCTGAATGGTATCAACGTCTAAATCGCCCATCCTCGCTGAATGAACGTCCAAATCGTCCATCGTACTGGTCGTGGTCCTGTCTATAATCTATGGCATCTCTCAACTGCATTGCATGTCAGTGTGGATAAAAATCATGGAACAGCAAAGGCATACCAAGCGGGCACAGAGAGCGGGATTTTAACGGTCCTCTATAGAAGCTAGTCAGTAATTTTGCAAAGCGACTAAAAAAGTTCTGGGCTAACCGCGAGGCCCTGCAAAGCACGAGGAAGAGGTTTCAGCTACAAATCCCTGAATTTCGAGAGTTTCGATTGAACATACCGAAAGGCTGGTCTCCTTGTACTTGACGCTCATATCAGCGGCCGTCAGGCGCATGGCTTCAATAGCTTCGTCGAGAGTTACTGTATATACTCCATCACTCGCCATCGAGAGTTGGGCCGCCGTAACAGCCTTGACAGCTACAGGAAGGGTTATGATCAAGCAGAAGTTGACAGAAGTCAGCATAACTTACCTCCCAAACTGTTCCGCTCCTATGGGACAAAGTACCAATAGTCAGGCAGGAATATCACTGGACACAAGGCAGATTGGACGTACGATGCAGGGCACTTGAACAAGTCCATCGATAGGGTCGCAGGTCAAACCTAAATTATGTTCTGCGTAAAAATTAAAATCAGCACAGTCTGCTCGTAGCCTGATCACTGATCACAGGCTTACCAATGCCTATCTCTGCAGCCTATCGAAGCGTAAAGCGTTAAGAGTTTTGTTTTTTCTAATCAGATCATTGAATCTGAGTTACCTGCAGCACTGTTTCTGGTGAAGCTGATCACAGTTCGGTTAGTCGAAGAAAGAGGTACGGAAAAGGGGTGATTGTAGATTACACACCTCCCATACACGCCGCAAATCCAGCGCTGGCCATCGAGCATGCAACTAGTGTCCTCAGTGAGCATGATTACCTGCAAGTATGTATCAAATGCGCACCTCCAACTTCGGCTTGACAACCTCCCTCCGCGGCTGAGATCGTGCTTCCCCGTTTGAACAACATACCAACAGCCTGAATAAAAAATTCCCTCAGTTGCTGTACTTGGACCAATTCATCTGAGGCAAGGCGAGAGTCACTGACCGCTGCCGTCAACAAAAATGTTTCAATACTCTTTTCCGGCTCATCACTGACAAACTAGAATCAAGGAATCAGAAATCGAAGAGATGAGAATAGAAACTAATAGTAACAGAAATACATACCTCAATGATGTATTTCAACACGGCGGGGATCACGCCAGCAGCGCCGTTCGTGGGGGAAGTGACGATTCTCCCACCAGATGCGTTGACTTCATTGACGGCAATAGCATAACACGACAAGTAATCCATGGCAGGAATGTCGGTTTTTCTCTACATCGAATGTTCATTTATTCTTCCCCTTCTTGCCTTCTTGCAGGTAATGTTATGGGCGAACTTACTGGAGGCATGGGCAATACGGCATGGTTAAACGATCCTACAACTCTCGGCGCACGATAGGTGTTCATCCGGAGCCTGCGGCCGTGGAGTGGCTCCTCTTGATAACTGGGTTCTGTGGTAATATCGGCGGAGGCAATTGCTGCCTGCTTCGTCTCCCCGATCTGCGGGGTTATCGGACTTGAAATACCAGGATAGAGTCTGCGAAGTTGAGGTTGTCGTTGTCAACGCGGGACGTAGGGACGTAGCAGCAAAGGGACCAACCCTCGCATGAGTCGCCTATAAAGTATAGGCGCCCGTCGCCTTAGTCCCAGACGTCCGGGAAGTGTTGTCTCCGATGTCGACACTCCTGTATGGATGCATTCGTCCATCACACTCCATATTTTCATGATCTATGGATGCAAGTCACTGTCAGAGAAAAGGATGATGCATAATATGCGTCGCACAACCCACCTTCTGGTGGATGTCCTCGTTGCTATAGCCATATGATTTCTGGAAAAGTGGTCATTATATGGGATGGGTTGTTCAGTTGCAATACAAACTTCATTATCGTGAACGATCTGCGCAATGGTCATCTAATGGCTCATGAGTGTTAGCTAGCGTCAACGCCGAGTGTGCCGAACGTACGTTATGCTTTTTTGTTAATGCCAAAAGCGAATCGCCCGAGTAGAAGGGGTATGGTGGCTGGCCCGCACCCGATGAGTCTGCACTGGAAGCGGAGTCTGACGATGACTGGGATGGAGCGAAGCTGAAGTTGTCTAGTGGATCAGAACACGAATGGCTCTGATGCAGCCGCGCTTCATGGACGGTTGCCTTGTCGATACCCTTGTAAAACATATTCTCGTCGACTGAAAAATGATCATGGCTTGGATTTCAGGGTGTTTCCTCAACTATGTTGTCGACGTACCTTTCGTTTTCTCGTTGACCACAAAGCCACCTCCGACGCTGAAATACTCGTTCGTCGCCAACAATTCGCCCTCCTCCCCAAAGCAGCTGAAGCGCATGCCGTTCGAGTGAGTCTTCAACACGCGGTCCCAGTGCCAAATCATGTCGCGTTCAATGTTGAATGAGATGCGATGCTTCCCGCCGAGTAGGAGCGTTTTGTGTTCCAGGATCGCCTCATAACGAGAGGGAATGGTCCCGGTGTCAATTGTTTCTGGGTCCGATCCTGCGGACGCGTGAACGACGATGCTTACGCGCTGCTTCATGTCATACCTTCCAATCCAAGGAGGACTGCCTGTGGCGTATGGTGCCTACGGATCTTTAGTTGGGATGAAATAGCTGTTGAGCATGTACGCGTACCCTTTCCCTAGAATGAGATGTCAGTCATCATTAGGAGTAAAAATGGGATATCTTCATGCCTGTAGCCGCCAGAGAGCCATACCTGTGGCGAATTGGAGCTTGGAGTTGACGACGAATGGGGTTATGGACTCACAAGGTAACTTTCAGGGTCCTGACCTGTCACAGCTCAGCTGTCAGGATCCGGTAAGAAAAAACAGCGCCATGACGCGCCTCTGTCAACAGCTTCAGCTCCTCGATGTCTTTAATGAAGATTCTTCCAGCGCGCATAGGACCGACGGTGTGAGATGAGGATGGACCGACTGCAGTATTCCTGGTCAGTCAGCAGGCACGCCAAGAAAACCGGCGCACATACCACCAATGCTGAAAAGATCGAATGTCGAAATAACAGCATGTTCGGGGCGTTGAAGAGGTTGACTGTTCGAATATTCGTCCTCCTCTGGTTTTAGTTTCAATGCGATATTGCTAAGCTTCCTGGTGGGGACGATGGCTGGGATGCGCCCACGGAGCTGCCACGGGCTGAGACGAGATCGAAGGGGCGTCCTTGATAGAGCAAGCATTTGTGCGACACGCGACTTGGTGGTTGGAGTCGAAGAACGCTGGGGAGCTCCGCGCTTCAGGTGAGAGTTTAGGATTAGGAGGCTCGGAAACACGACGGTATTCTGTTCAGGCTCGGTCGGACCTCCGTCCCTCAAAAGGAAACTTTATCAAGGAGTCATACCTCCGTCAAACCTCCGTTCCTCTTATGTACTACCTCGAGGCTCGGTTGCTGTGCGCGCCTGTTCAAATTCGCGTTATCTCTGCATCGCAGATTTGCATGTTATACTATAGGTACATGGGTTGAAAATTGAAATACAGAACACTATCAGCGATCTCTATATATAGTGAGGTGAATCGGCATGGCCATATTTGGAATCAGTATCGTCCATAGCCTCCTGCTCCTGCTGGAGAATACCCGCCAGGAGCAGCTGGAGAATACCCACCAGGCGCCGCAGGAGAGTATCCACCAGGGCCAGCAGGAGAGTATCCATGAGAGTTAGCGGAAGGGTATCCACCAGGCACACGTCCACCTCCTCCAACCACAGAGGTTGGTACATAGGTGAGATACAGGGAATACTTGCGCTCCCTGAATTTTTCTCTGCGCCTGCGGTTCCTCTCATGGCGTCTCCGGCGCCTCTCAGCCTTAGCCTGCGACTTTGCCTCCTTACGACGACGGCCTGCCTCAAACACCTCCGCGAGCTGTTGCTGGGGATTCCCATACAAATTCTGGTGTCGTCCCTGGCCATAGTCCAAATCCGAATCCGAATCGTTAGGCTCTTCTGAATCATCTTCAGAGGATATGTAATCGTCTGGTTCGTCCAGGTACGGCAGATCCTTGTCGATGGCGCCAGTGTGGCGCCCTGTACGTCGTTCTTTGCCCTTGTACAACACGAGCTCGGCACCGCGGATCAGGAAGAAAGAGGTGTTCCAGAGGTCTACAAGTTCTGCGATGAGCCCCGAACGCCTCTGGGGCGGTCCGTCAGGAATAGGGAGCTTTCCAGCCCACGCGAGTGCCAAGTCCTGGAAAAAAAGACGTGAGATTCGAGTGTATATTCTCCTGTATAACTAGCCAATACCTGCATCAAGCGGGCCCAGTCTTCTTCGAAGACATCGTGCGTTGCGAGCACAGCCGGCATCCTGGGGACCTCAGACCAGAACTTTTCCATGTCCTGGATCTTCATGATTTCAAAGGGCGTAAATGGATGCGATCCATTAACAGGACGCGAAAAGCCTTCCGGCGCAGCCAGCTGATGCGGCGTACCGTGTTCACCAGGGGACGGGACAGGGAACGGGACAGGGTTAGGCGACGCCCTGCCGTGCTGAGGCTGGTAGCCACCGCTTACGGTGCCTGATGAGTAGGGGCCCGCGGGCAGCGGGCCTCCGGGAATAGGAGACGCGGCTCTCGAGCGATCGCCGGGGAGAATGGGCTGCCCTGCCATAATATGACCGGCGGGGTACGTCTTCGGCGGGCCTCCGAAAGGTGTCGTCGATCTCGAAATGGTTCCAGCACCATGAGGCGGCGAGGTTGTCGAATAATTGGACGGCGGGTACCCGCCACCGCCGGGTGGGACATACGGCGCTTCAGTAGACCGTAGATTCGGCGAGGTGCTGGGCTGGTAACCCGCAGCGGAATACGGCCTCCCCGGATTACCGTAAGCTCCAGAAGCAGCCGGTAAGTTTGGCGACGTGCGTATATTCGGCGATGCACTTCGTTGGTAGCCCGCTGCAGAATAGGGCCTGCCACCACCGTAAGCAGCCCCAGTCGCAGTCGCTGCACCATAGGGGCCGGAAGCGGCAGCGCCGTACGGGTTGGGACTGGCAGCGCGGGATCTGCTCCCGCCACCGACTTCGTTGCGCGGGCGACCGTCTCTATCACGGAGATCAAGATCCCCGAGCTGGCGGTCCAGGTCCGAGTACCCCCCTGCGCCGGAGCTGTATTTGCGTTCATGGGAGTAGTTAGAGCCCCCGCTGGCGGAGGCGTATCCGCCGGAGGGAGACACGGCGCCAGTCCTGCCACCGTAACCAGAGTACGGGCTCGAGGGGTATCCTGGACCAGGGTACCCAGAGGCTCCGCCACCGCTGCCGGCGTATCCGCCTCCAGGGGGAGGCGCCGGGGTGCCTGCGTTGAAGCTCTTGCAGCGTTCTCTAGCCTGGGAATCGCGTTCACGGGCCTTGCGAAGTTCCTCGTCGTGATCTACACGTCCTTGTCCCTGTTCGCGAAGGCGCCGTGCTTCCTTCTCCGCGTCTTTCATCCTCCGCTTTTCTTCGTCGCGTCCCCTGGAAAAGATGCGAAGAAGAAGACGCGATCATGATCAGTGAAAGGTTCGTTCGGGGGAGTCACATCCGGAAATGCAATCAACGAACGGACAAATGGAACTGACCAGTCATTCAGTGCTTTCTCGTCATCACGGCCTAACGTGCCTCGGCTCCAGGAAGCAGCAAATTCCTACGAATTTAATAAGATGCATAGTCTAACAGAAGGTGTCCTGGTAGACAATGGTACTTACGAGACCGGCCGGCTGTGCCCCAGCGGGAACTGAATGAGTGGCTTCACCAGGCACCCATTGGATGCCACTCACGACGCCGGCTGGAGTCTGATAACTGTAGCATACCACGATCGCATGGGATCACCACGATCCGTCAGCTTCGCCGAGTTTATAGGCAGCTCAACAGCAGCTCACCTGGCGGCGACGGCTCTAGGAATGCGTGATCAGGCTGGATCGCGGAGGCAAATGGGAAGCAACTTGTCACTTACTTGAAAGGGTGGTAGAGGGCCCGCCCATCTGGGCCTGTGGAAGTGGTATATGTTACCGAGCCTGGTTCGGTCGATGTTGCCCTGCCCGGCGATGGGGAGTACGGCCGCGGATGGTAGTAATCTCTGTGGGTGTCTGGTGCTGGAGGTTGATATGGCGATGTAGCTCCTCCACGAAATGGCGACGCAGATCTATACATTGCTGAATATTTGGAGTAGGGTATGTGGTTGGTATAAGCAAAGGGGGCTTGTGGGGCGTGGAAGCCCTTTCACCTAGGAATTTAACCAGTCGCGTTGTGAGAGCCTGCCTCAGGCCTCAAGGGACCTTTGTGTGTCCGTGCCAATGTAAAGGGTCCGATCAAAGATTAGATTACCCCGAACGGAAGGACTTTAGTCTTTCGGATTGCCAACAAGGAACCAGGTCTTAAGCAGGCAGTAAGTAGAGTAAGAAGTGGGAAGTACAGGTATCATCCGAATCTCCAGTATAATAAGATAATTATGATTAGGCCAATGGCACCTAGTGGTGCATATTGGCGCAGCATAGCGTTGAAGTTGATGTTTCGTGCCGCTTTTCGATACTTTTCCGACTCGGAGCGTAGTGACGTCGATAGATGGGACATTCCTACAGGCCACAGTGAGAAGAGGTGAGAGATGTACTGCTGGGACGACATACGGTCAAGTGAGTCGCCTCGCCACAGCAGTTCTTCCATATTCTTGGTCATAATCCTCGTCACGTCTTGTAGGTCGTCATTCAGTTTGTCGAGGCCAGAGCTTGCAGCTGCGGTCCGGGTGTCACGGTAGAGGCGGGCGGTCTTGGACATGAATGTGTCTGTAAAACGCGAGGGTCAATGCAAGTATTGGTAACGACTGGAGAGTGGGTCATACCGAAGCCGACAAACGCGTATGGCTTGCGAACGGTCTCGACCCTGGGCCCATACGTTGTCCCGAACTCCTTGGACAGCTCGTCCAGATATGAGAAGGCAAGCTTCCTCGGATAGGACTTGTCAGCTATCGTCAGGAATACGACATTATCCGCTATGAGGTAACTGAGCGCCAGGGGGTAAAGGGACGCGGTTGAGGGAAACCCGAGGGCATAAGCTTGATTGCAGGACGAACTGTAATGTATATTGACCGCTCTCAATGGAGCACCGGGGCTCAGAGTTGGGGGAGATGCGTCGGAAAATAAATTTTGACTGCAGCTTGTGTTCCTGGAGTGAATGTTCTGTCTGAAAGGCGACACGTCAATAATTGGATTGCAGTATGACGGTGACGGTGGTAACGCGGACCTGTTCGTCGTCGACGCTGGCGGCAAGGGGCAATGCGTCCGAGGCCCGTACAATGATGGTTGACCTGACCATGGCAGAGTGGCGGAGGGAATACGACGAGTACGACGAGGACGACGAGGACGAGCGTCGACGGTGACGGTGGCGTCACGTGAACATGCAAGGAGGCATGTCACGATCAGATGTTTCACTTTCACCGCTATTTGGGCATATGTTATGGCAGTCGGTATATATGAGCCGGGCCTCGACTGAACGCCCACCACCACCGTGACCATGCCCCGGTTCCACCTGTTCGACGTCGACTCCCAGGTTAGTCTCTCTTCAATTCTCAATTCTCAATCTTCGCAAGCTCACTCCTCACCAAGTTGACCTTCTACGGCGCCTACCACTCCAACCGCATCAACGTCCTCATACACATATTATGTGTGCCCGTTCTCCTATGGTACACCCCGCTGCTTACAGCCCGATCTAGCGGGATCCTAACGCGATTTCTCTTCTTCGTGGCAGGACATTCCAGGTCCTGGCCGCCGAATTGCCAGTTCCATCCTTCGTCCCCGACGTCCATTACACAATTAACGACTACCTTCACTTCGACCTTAACCTCTCTGCAATTCATGCCGGGCTCTATCTCGCCTACTATTTTGTCCTGGAGCCCGTAGCTGCGGTTTGTAATTTTGTCGTTCCATTTGGTACTACGGGCCCACAAGTCTACACTACTGCAGATTTTGTACACGCCTCAACTCGTCCTGTCTCTCCTCACCGCGACCGCGTACTCCAGAGCCTCCGGACACATCTTTAAGGCCGCCCTCCTCCACGGTGTATCATGGATCGCGCAGTTCCTCGGCCACGGTCTCGCGGAGAAACGCGCCCCGGCCCTCCTAGACAATCTTATTGGCGGTAAGCCGGACCCCCGAGCCCCCGCGTGCTGATCTGAAGCCTGAAACGACCTCTGTGATTTCCTTTCATCAGCCGTTGTTCTCGCACCCTTCTTCGTGCACCTGGAGATCCTGTTCTCGCTGGGATACAGGCCCGAGATGCATAAACGCATCAACAACGAGATCGGCAAGGAAATCACGAAGATCAGGAAGGCCCAGGGCGACAAGAAACGAGCGGCGGCGGCGGCGAAGAAATCGTCTTGATGGAACCCCCTAGTCACCGGTGCCATCGAATCTCTCATCTTTGGTTCCATCACGAGCCCATAACCAACCTATTAGCACATTACGGTTATCCATTTGGAATCCCTGCTCTTCTGAATACCGCTACTCTGCCATGTTTTGTGTACGATGTACGATTATTTAAATTTGAGGCTCGATGTTTTCCCATTGTGTCCTCTCCCTTGGTAGTTCCAGTGTACAAGTAATTTGTATGCTGCCGTACGGTTTGACCACTCACGGGCTTGAGCTTGCGTTGGATATCATGTAATATAAACGATAAACGGGATATATTCAAATTCGAGACCAAGTCCAATGCTTAATCGTACAGTATGCATCAATAGCAAGATAATGGTGCGTCGAGAGGCAACGTGGTTTGTTTAGTTGACCAAGCTGCGCGGAGGGGGAAGTGCCGGCTCCCCAATGGGCGTAACGTAGGCGGAGGAAAGGCCTCCGTCGACCTTGAAGTCAGTGCCCTGTGAAGTGGAAACGCAAAAGTTCATCATCAGAAAACCAATACGTGACGATAAGAGAGAAAAAAGGGGGGCCTACGGTCACGTAGCTGCTCTCGTCGCTAGCAACTGATAAATCAAGTTCAACTTCCACCGTTAGGAGGACATTTACGCGAAAATACATACGGAACAAGGCGGCTTTTGCGAGCTCGACGGCTTCCCCGAACCGGCCCATGGGGAGATGCACCAGGCGTCGCTCGCGTTTCTCCTCGGTGTCGAGGAAGTCCATGAGGAGGGCTTGGAGTGGCGCCGTCAGGACTCAAGTCGGGAAATGCCCTGGCGCGAACTTACGGGTTTTTAGAGGTCCGCTGAAAGCAAAAAGAAAGGCGGCATATTGTTAGAGGTCTTTCAATGGATCATGTTCTTTGACACTCACGGGCAGAGAGAGTTGAGACGGATGCCCTCACGTGCGTGCACCATCGCAAGTTCGCGGGTCATCGCGAGAACGCCACCCTGTATCACAAAAATGGGAAGCTCAGTAGTGCTAAACGGCGAGGCCAAACTATCCCCTCACCTTGGATGCGGTATCTGCCGGACAAAATCTCATTATCCATACATGTAATTCGTTGGGGCAAAATAACATATATCTGACGTACACGCGAGCTGGGGCGTCGCTGCGCCTACGAGAGCCACGAAGCTCGCCGTGTTAATGATACTTCCTCCTGTTTGAAGTCCCTTGGCCTTGTCCACGGGGTTGTTGCGCATCGCGAGGATGGCGTACTTGCTGCCCCACCAAACGCCCTTGAGGTTGATCGTCATCGTCAGGTCCCAGATGCGCTCCTCGGTGTTCAGTGCATTGTCGTCGGCCGGGTGCATGATGCCGGCGTTGTTAAACTAGAGGTCCCAGATGATAACGCCAGATAAGCATAGGGCGGAAGGTTGGTAGTATATGAGGGATGGGTGAACGGAAGAAACGCACCATGACATCGAGCCTGCCAAATTCTTTGACAGCTTTGTCGACAGCATCCTTCACATCCTGCTCCTTGCCAACGTCGGCTTTAGTCGCCAGCGCCTTGACGTTGGGGAGCCGTTCCCTAATCAAAGCTGCTCCATTCTCAGCGGCCTCGAGATTGATATCAACGAGCAGGACATTCGCTCCCTCCTGGGCAAAGAGAATAGAAGTCTCCAACCCAATGCCGCTGTGCGTTGCCCAATGGTTATTTTGATTTCGACGATTTAGTCGATCCACGACTTACGATCCGGCACCGGTGACCAGCGCGACCTGTGTGGGACCCGGGGTCAATTCTTGTGAAGATCGAGGAAATCAGAGAGCATGCCTTGTTCTGGAGTCTTCCAACCATGGTTTGCAGGGAGATTGTGGGGGGCTGAAGTGAGTCGGGATTCGAAGTACTAGTTAGATAAGTATGCAAGTTCCGAAAGGGCGTCATGAGACCGGTCACCGAACGCCCGAAATAGTCAGGGCACGTGGAGCTTCGTGAAGAAGTCACACCGTGGCACTCAGGCTGCGCCGTCCTGAGCACCGTGCGACGGGTCTACTTAGTGTCTAACGCGCCAACGCGTGAAATATAAATTGGAGTGTGTACCCTACCGTAGCGACATCGGAAAACTATCGGGATAACTCCCGTCTCCAGCTCCAAACATATCTTGAAAATCTTTCACCACGTCCGGCAAAGAACTGGGCTCTCCCTCCTCCTGTGACTGCGGCTGGGTTTGCGAATGTTCCAACAGGACGCGACGATGTGGGGATATTGGGGGCCTTTGGCGCGCATTCGTAGTAGGAATGTCAAGATCGTCGTCGTTGTCGGACTCGTCCTCCGTAGTGGAACCTGGGCCTTCTTCAGGCGGGGGTAGTAGGTGTGCATCATGGTCATCCTCCATGACTTCGTCATACATGGTTTCGGGAACGAAGACACATGCTTCACTCTGAGACTCTTGCTGCTGCGAAGGTAGTGGAGCAGCTGTGTGCCAGTCTTCGCACATACTCTCGGGAACGAGAACCTCTCCTTCACCCTGAGACTCCTCCTGCTGCGAAGTCATAGAAACAGCAGTATGCCAATTTTCGCACATGGTCTCTCTAACGAGGACCTCTCCTTCACCCTGAGACTCCTGCTGTTGCTCCTGCGAATGCGTTGAAAGAGATGTATTCCAATCCAATTTGCTCAAAGTCGATCTATTGGATAGGTTAGAATAAAGGCTGGGAAGGATGGTGATGACATACTCATCCGAAAATGACCGTTTTATCGACAACATGGCAGGAAGGTATTGGGAGATCTCATTTGATACGTCAAGCTCTCTTTCGGTCAAGCTTTGAGAGCTTGGAATGAGTTCCTCGAAAGGAGAAGTGGCAGCACCTTCGCCCACGGGAGATGAAGAATACGGGTGCTCGTACTTGCTACGATCCTTGCGGGGGGATACGTGAAAAGGTAGCATGTGCTGGGTCTGCGAGGAGTGTATAAATTCATGACCATCTCTGTCCTCAATGCGGGAGGTTTCTGTCAAGGAAGATGACGACGCAGAGATGTCTTTGTTCAAGGGGAGCTGAGATATACGGAAAAGAGGTGAATGCCGAGAAGTGGATGATTCGGGGCGACCTGAAAAGGATCCAGGAACATATGTGATTCCTCCAGAGCCATCCTTCTGAGATTGGGATGAAGGTATCAATTGTTGCGATTCGATGGCGGGCGAAGGTAAATCTTCGTTACAATCGCCCCTTTGTGATTGTTCCGCTTTCCGTCGAGATAGCAGCTCCTCCTCGAGGGCCAAGTTACGAGGCTGATCGTAGAATGCGAGGGCCTTCGATCCCGGATGTAAAAAGATATCGGGAGAGCTAGGTGGGTCATTAGCTTTGTCGGTCCGTTTTTGGTTATGGCGGGCCATGGTAACAGGCGTGGGGAGAGGGTTAGTCGTAACTCGTAGTGTAGGAGTACCCGATGATGCTACGGAAAGCTGTAGCCTCGTAAGAAGACGTGAAGATTTCTTCGTCGTTTGGATTGTAGGAGGCGGGGTGTAAAGGGAGCTCGTCGTAGGCAGTGATGCAGGTCGGCGGGTCGTCATGGGCGTTGAAAGTGTGCTGTTACCTCGAGCGCGAGCCGCGCTTCCTGATGCTGCTCGTGGCATCGTCTCGATCGGAGATGGTGACGTAGAGGAATTAGATTCCAGTGACTCGGTTTGGCCAACATCTGAACCTACAGGAGGCCCCCGAGGTATTCTTGGTGTCTTGGTAGAGGGCTGTATAACATTGCAAAGGATCAATTTCTGCTGGACCTTTGGTTTCTTGCCACTTCCAAGAGAGCTGTTTGCTTCCGTGTCCGCCTGGGGTCGTTTTCGTTTAGCTGGAGTTTCTTTTCCCTTTCCCCTCGAAATGACGCGATTAAAGTAGCTGGTAATGGGTTCCTCTCCAGAATAGCGCATTTTTGTTGTATCTGCAGGCCGATTTCTTTCAAGGGCGAGGTGGTGGAGGTAGTCGCATGGGGCAAAGGTTGTAAGGTTGTGGAGCGGAGTTGGAACTTCTCGAGCGGAGTTGACGCGTCCCTTGACGACGACGCGTTGAAAATGTACCAAGATTTTTTCCTCAAGCAGGTTCGCCACGGCTTGGGCGACCGACTGGCTTGTATGAGAACCAGACAGCCAATTAAATATGTACACCATCTAAAAGTGTAAGCATGAGCGGTGCGACTTGCGATGCTTCCATAAGCGGAGTTGACACGCTGCTCCATTTCAACTCCGAACTTCCGAACCACGCGTGTCTTTAAACTATCTTTTACCTTCATACCTTCATGTCGGACGATACCCCACAGCTCAAGAAGAGAAAAATGTCGCCGGAACCTACTCTCGCGCCCGCCTCGAACCTCCTCATCAAACGTCTCTCCGAGAAAGCCAGACTTCCGACGCGTGGTTCTCCGCTTTCTGCTGGTTACGACCTCTACAGGTATGACTTGCGTTTGCTGGCAGTTTGTAACACGAATCAAGCACCCTCCCAAGTGCTGAAAGGAAAACCATCCCTGCGCATGGAAAGGCGTTGGTGGATACGCAAATATCCATCGCCGTTCCAGCTGGTACATACGGTCGTGTGGCACCACGAAGTGGACTTGGTTCGTCGCACTTAGTTCCCTGTATCTACTTTCAATTTCTGAACAAATCGACCAATAGCCTCAAAATTCATGATCGATACTGGGGCCGGTGTTATTGATGCTGACTATCGAGGCGTCGTATTTGTCCTGTTGTTCAACCTGTCAGACAAAGACTTTCAAGGTCATTTTCCACCCCTTGCCTATCGTCGTATCGCTTACATATGTCAACCAGTGGAGGAAGGTGACAGGATAGCCCAATTGATTATCGAAAAGATCTATACCCCAGAGATCCTTGAGGTCGCGGTACGTATCCGCTTGGCTAGAGTTTGAATGAAGCATAACTGACAGATTCTTCGGCAGGATCTTGACGAGACTATTCGAGGCGCAGGTGGCTTTGGATCAACAGGTGGTCATGGGGCCCTTGTTGCCCCTCCTTCGTAGTGGCCATGGCCGGCGTCTTCCTCTTCCTTGATTTTCATGCAAGAGTTTCCTGATAAGGTTCTGAGATTTTGCTCTACTTCTGGGAAGACGATGAGAAGACGGTGCTTGGGCCTGATTAACAAGGATGAGATATCGCAGTGGTGCTAATTTGACGGACAACTCCGTAGGTATTCTTGTTATACCAAAGGATAACCCCCCTTGCTTCACACCGTCGCGATTCCGTATGGCGAAACCTCGCTGTCGCAGCCTAGGAGCGCTTTCTATCTGAATCTACAATGTAGAAACCATCCAGCGTACGCGGTGCGTACTGCAACAACTCTGCTCCAGAGACTTCTCGTTCGAGTGAGGACAGGTCATCCGGGGTGCCTCCCTCCTTGGCACAGTGGTTGGTGGGATTGACACCTTTCGTGTCAACCAGCTTCACAGCCTCAACCAGCCTGATAAACTCCTCTATCTCCTCCTTCAGCTCTGTATGCTCCGACGTCCCTTCCTTTGGTGGTATGAGTGCTGAGAGGTCATGAAGTCGGGTGAGAGTTTGGGATGATATCGTCGGCTTCGAGTACGAGGATAGCAGTTCGTTAACAGACCAGGTGGGCTTGAGAGGTATTCCACATTCATCCGTCGCGTGTTTCACGGTCGATAAGTTTCGCCGTCGACGAGTCTCGTTAAGAAAGTCGATATATCGTGGTCGTCGGAGGCATCGTTGAGTGGCCCACATGAGCGTTGAAAGCGAGCAGCGGAGTTTAAATTTTTCTCTTCATCTCTCCGTTCACCATGTTATGGACACCCGTCCGGTCGTCTGGTCTTGCGCGTTCAATAAAGAAACTCCTGCCCAATAACCTACCTCCTTCGCTCGCTTCTCATCCGGGAAACCTCTACGAAGTCATTTCACGTGCACCGGACGGGGGTGTCGGACGCAAGGTTCACCAAATACGATGGAATGAGAAGCAAATTGGGAACTCGTACTGGCTGGTAACGCGGTCTCAATTCAAATGTCAAGGGAAGCATGGGAAAGCATGGGGTCTGCTCTACTGGAAAGGTGCGCTCGCGCTAGAACGCTTGGGAATGCAGCTAACGGTGTTATGGCTACCTCAAGACAAACTCGTCAGCGAAAGGGAGGAGAGAATACGCGGTTCTCTGAAGTATACCTGGAGCGAAGGTCCCTCTGTTGCGAAGCATGACACACCAAACGTATGCCTCGATTTTCTGCACAGTTGTCATTTGCTCATGCTGAATATACAGCCGTCCGCATAAATTTGCAGTGGCTGGCTGCGAGTGTGCTGTAAGGTCCTTGGAGCTGCGGGTATCCCGCCTGTGCCCCGCCGGCTTTAATAATCGAAGAGGTAATGACACTGTACACACGCCCACTTCGACGATGGCGGAGTAATGGATGGCGAATTGGCGGGACCCATTCGACCCAAGCTCAGATCCTAATTAATATACTTACAAATGGATGAATTGTTGAAATCATGTTCATTTTGGCGCTTCGACGCACTTCCCACCAAGTACACCAAAGACAAATAACTTAATAATAATGATCTTTAAACAGTGAGCTTCCTGTAGGTGGCTAGCTGGGACCTGAGGCGAGCAGTCTGTCCGGGGGTGAACTCGGTCATGCAAGAGTCATACGAGTAGTCCATAAAGTTGCCTGGAGAATATGTGTCAGTATACATCGTCGCGAAGAGGTTTGACAAGTTTTACGGATGGGGTCAAGACCGGGAGCGGGGCAGGTGTCGCGTCCCACGGGGCAGCCACTGGCAGGGGATGCCTCGTAGGGGGTATCATCGACGGAGTCACCAGGGGGAACGCAGCCACCCTGGAAGGTGTGGTAGAGACCCACCCAATGACCAACCTCATGGGTCAAAGTCTACGTAAAACAATCAGCAATGTCAACAACACTTCTGAACAATGCGGCCTCTTACCCGACCAAGGTTGTAGTTGGTGGTCGATCCTCCGGGAAGAGAGGAGTGAAGGAAAACTGAAACGCATTTAGTGGAATGTAGAGAACGGTATAAAGGGGATACATACCGACACCGTCATCCTTGGGCTTGCTGGCGTAGCTGGAAGGGAATGTGGCATATCCCAAGAGGCCGTTGTCAGCAGCTGATTGGAATCTTTAAGTGATAATTAATGGGTGTCCTAATTAGTGGGCAAGTTGATACTTACCCGACACTGTATACGTTGAGGTCAGCGGCTCCTCCTTGGCGAAGGGTGTTCTTCATCGTGGTCTGGACAGTCTTGCTGGGTCCAACGTTGACAAACCAGTCGGCGTTGATGGTGCGAGTGGTGTTGGCAAGAACGTAGGACAGGCCAGTTGAAGCGAAGTCTTTGTTCAAGACGTCGATCTGGTTTTGGATCTGGGTGGCGCTTCCCAGGAGGTTCGTATACTTGAGTTAAAATGAATAAAGCAAACACATACGAAACATAGCCTCCAGCGGTGGTGGTGTCCCTGCTGATGACATGGAAGTAGACCTTGACAACGGCAGCGGCGATGCTGACACCACTGGGGGTGATCTTGTTGGCCTTGAAGTGCTTCTCCGCCGCAGCAACCTCAGAGTCAGACGGGGTAGAACCGCAAGTCCTCCTGAGCATAAAATCAGATCCGAGGTGAGAATTGAAAGCTGACGACGACTTGCGTGGCGGCAGATCCGCTGATAGCGCCGAGCAGGAGAATGAGACCAGAGGAAATGTACATGGCGAAGAAGTTGGAGGAAACTGAGCCTTGCCAGTCAACGTCGTTGTACTTTATACTCGTAATCTCCAGTGTTCATCTTAAGTTGAGGATCGGTTGCCACATGCAGGAAGCGGCGCCGCCGTATGGATATTGAAGCTTGGCAATACCGCCAACGCGTGTTGACAGGACGGCAATTCCGTTCAATTCTTCATCTGACACGATGATACACCGGAGTCGGAATGTCGATGCCCATTTGCGCGTCATTGGACGGCCGTTGCCAAGTCATTCAAAGGCTTTACGAGTCCCCCAGGTCTCGAGATTTTGCGGGTCACAAGGAGAAGTTGACACAAACACAAATTCCAAGGTCGAAGTAGCAGTACCACGAAGGTTGCAGCCGATGAATCACGCGCATAAAGTGCTCCACAAGAGTCCAGTTGGCCAGCAAAGAAGTCGCGATAACATTTCCAATGAGCCCGCCGGCGTCACCGACTCATCTTTACCGACACGGGCGACACGGGCTCTATAGGATAAGAATAGATAAAGACGTGGGGTAATATGGCTTGGCGGCGCAGAATCATGCGAGTCTTTCCAGGTCTTTCCGTGCGTTGCACATTGTTTCCACATCGTCCTGGTTGGGAGGAGTAGGGGAGGAGTAGATGGTGCAACCTGTGATCATTCTGTGATCATTTGTTACCAGTCACGCGGAGAGTAATGAGAGGCTGTGCTTAAGCATAGCTTAAGCATGAACATATGGGCCAGGGCTTCTCAAGATGCGGAAGTTGAAAGGATGCGAACTCGAGAGATTGAGAGATTCGTGAGCTCAGATCCTTAGCCTGCCATTGGAACTGACGCCAGCTGACACTCCCCGAAGAGGAACTTCTTTAAAGGCAGGGGCCGGGTGTTTATTACTGATCTTTTTAGTATACTCTTTGAGCAGTACCCCAGGTCGCCGATAGTCGAGTGAAAGTTTGTAACTTCCCCTTAAAGCGAAACACTGCGGTAAGTGGCCAGTTGGGATTTGACACGGGCTACTTGGCCGGGAGTGAACTCAGTCATGCAGGCGTCGTCGGAGTAGTCCATGTAGTTGTCTGATGAAGTTATTAGTTGAGGTCCTGTCGTAATTTCAAAGTTTGCGGAAGGGCATTGACTTACGGATGGGGTCAACACCAGCGGCGGGGCAGGTGTCACGACCGGCGGGGCAACCGGAAGCGGGGGACGCCTCATAGGGTGTGTCGTCGACGGAATCGCCGGGGGCAACGCAGCCACCCTGGAAGGTGTGGTAGAGACCGACCCAGTGCCCGGATTCGTGTGTCAAAGTCTGGAGGCTCGAAGTGAGCAAATGAGCCAACACGGTAAAAGTAGGGCGAGACGTACATGGCCCAAGTTGTAAGGAGCAGAAGACCCCCCGGGGACAGAAGAGTAGAGAATGACGACACCATCGTCAATGGAATTGCCGGCATAACTCGCGGGGAATGTTGCATAACCGAGGAGACCGGCACCAGAGCCAGATTTGAATCTTCGGAAACGTATTTAAAAATTCATATGTATCAATAACTGTAGCAGCAAAACTTACCCAACGCTGTAGACGTTGAGGGCGGAAGCGCCACCCTGGCGAAGGGCCTTCTTCATGGCAGTTTGTTGAGAGGTGCTGGGGCCCGCGTTATTGAACCAGTCGGCGTTGACGGTGCGAGTGGTACCAGCGAGGACCCAAGAGATCCCGACGCTGGCATACGCCTTGTTGATGACGCTAATTTGAGAGGTGATCTGTGAGTCCCTGTTCGAGGCCAGTCAGTATGACTGATTTTTTGAACACTCGGGAGATAATGCACGGGATGTTGCCTCCGTCCAACGTAGAGTCTTTGCTGACAACGTGCCAGTAGACCTGTATAGATATGAAGGTGTTAGTGAGGCAGGAAACGATGTAACTAGACGAAAGGCAGCATACGTTGAGAACGGCCTGGGTCGAGAAGTCGCCAACTTCGACCTTTTTGGCCTTGAAGTCCTTCTCCATCACTGAGACATGTTCATCGCTGGGGGTCGACCCACAGGTCCTGGGAGTCGTCCATGTGAGTCCCAGTAATTCTAATTGAGAATAAACAATTTATAAATTACCTCCCCGCGAAGGGCTTCGCAAAGACCGAGGTGGCGCTCAGCAAGAGAGTGAGAGCAAAGGACGCGAGCATTGTACGACTCAAGGCGGGGTTGAGGGGTGCTTATAACTGTCGAAATTCATGGCTTTTATAGACACAAGACCACGATGTTTAGTGGACAAGGGGATAGAGTTGTGCGGTTCCATGTGGACTAACTCTGCCAGACGACAGCAGAGGAGAGCGCTAAATGATGGTACGAAATTAAGAAGCAGTATACCGCGTGCAAGTCCGCATGGCTATGCCAGGCCAGCGTACGAATTATACAGCGGTATTTCTGAAGGGTAGATATCACCATAGACTAATCAATTGGGAGTCAGATCTCGTAGAGTTCATGGAATGCTTACTCACTCCAAGTACTGGCATAACGAACACATCTCGTCGAGAGTAGTTGGCTCTGAGAAACCACTGGGTTGGATGTGAATGTGTGGTGGCAGCACGTTTGAGTAAGAGAACCTGAGTAAGATGAGGTTATAAATAGAACAAAAACAACGTCAAGTGGCGCCGCTCTGTCGACAGATCTTGATACAAAAATAGACTCTGTCGCGCATGACAAGTACGGCTGCGACGCGGATCGCATCAGGTCACCACAGGTTAACCAGTTTGAGGAAAGCGGAACACTCACAAATCACATGGTCGCAGGACAAATGGTCCAGTCGAGAGAACGAAGCTCGACGCTCGTGGTCACAAGCACCATATGCCAGCAGACGGGCAACACAAGGAAGCATTGTATCATCAGAATCCGGATGAAAGGCAATCGCAAAATCAATACGCATACCGAGCAATGTCCAGAAAGCATAACAGGGAGGGAACCCGATCGCAGGATCCTGAATCCTGGAAGCATGAGAGGCGACCCCTGGTAATAACTTCAACTTGAGCCTCAGCAGATAACGAGACACACAAGAAAGACGTCGGGCAAGACTCAGTGGCCATTGGCAGCAAAGAGAACTGCCGGCGGCATGGCCATCGGTTGAGATGGCTAGCGTCGCTCTGAGCTACAGGCCGGGATCCACTGCCAGAGGGCCGCCATGTGTATCACATGAGCTCAGAGCACCTGGTCAATCTATAGTAAAGAGGAACCATATTGCATCTCGGAACCTCGCGAACACTTGACGAGGATGCGGTGTATTTAGAAGTGAAAGTGAATATTGAATATCGTGCAGCGAAGCCTCCGTAGAGAGTCAAGAAGGCTGCCGTTGGCTCGTTCGAAACTTACTGATGAAGTGCCACATGGCGAAGGCACGAGGAGTCGGTTTGTCCAAGGCAAGTCCGACAATTTACAAAGGCGACTATTGAAATCTTGACCCCAGATAAGCCCCAGATAAGCATTATCTGTTGGTGACGCAAAGACTAAGCGCCTTGGTTTTCACTGAATCATTGAAAAACTATCTTCCTCCTCCATGTGAATCGTGATATCGCGATACACTTGAACCAATTGGATAGATTGAGAGATAATTTAAATTGAGGCAGATAAGGACCGTGTTGCAATTCCAGAAAATAGGTAGGCGCAGCAAGAGCCTGCAGCACGAGCGGCAGACGTGTGGGTTGGGGACTAAAAGTTGAACCTTAAACCCAACATGAATACGGGTGCTGCCAGTGAGCAAGGCTGAGCATGACAATAGTTTGCAGTACAATTATAGCCTGTGTGTAGACCGGTAACCGGTCTAGCCTGAGTGAGCGACATCGTCCCTGGACGTTAGACCTTGAGTGCAAGTCATTGTTTGGGTCCGAATGTGTTGCCAAATGCAATCTCGATTTCACGTGTCACGGTAACGTGAAGGCTTGCCTACCGGGCAGCGGCCAGCCCAGCTAACTAACTCTTCCTATTCTATCACAGGTCCCTTGCGCGCGGGGCCTTCTTTGCTAGGAAATGTCATCTTCTGAAGTAATTGACGCTCAATTCGACCGCGCAGTAGAAATTGTGCAGAGTTTGCCAAAGACCGGTCCAATTCAAACCGATTATGAGGAGAAACTGACGATGTACAGGTGAGAGGTCTTCAGTTTTTATCATTCGTCTATTAACTTCTCGCGCTATAGTCTCTACAAGCAAGGTGCCTTGCTAATGCAATGTGAAACTACCAGTCCTGACCTCTAAACCCTCGTCGGCAGCGACGGTCGGGAATGTAAAGACGCCAAGACCAGGGATTTGGGACATGCTTGGACGTGCAAAATGGTGAGTATAAACCCATCGTTGCCATTCAGTACTTGACATAGGTGCAGGGATGCTTGGGCAAAGCATCGGGATTTGGACCCTCACGAAGCCAAATGGCTGTATGTTGATGCCCTCTTGAAGGTGCGCATTGGAATTATTGCCTCCCTCCTGTTTAATGATGTTGCGATCTAGGTCTTACGGAAATACTCGGACAAGACCATCGCGATGACCCTTGTTGAAGAGCTGCAGAGTTATGGAGACTTTGCTCATATCACCTCAAGTCGTGAATATAATCCCTGTGTCCACCCTCTTTGGGTTACTAACTAAAATACGTTCATCAGAAGCTCTGTACCGTTCGACCGACTCCGATTCCTCAGGTTCCACAACTTCTGACGACGACGAACCTTCGCGTAACCCACTTCCTCCGCGGGGCGCACAAATTGGAAGGAGAGAACCTATGTCGGAGGACGATGACTTCGAGGAAGATGTGGCGCGCGAGCTTCCTGTCGTCGTTGAATCTGAACGACCTATATCTCAATCCCTATCAAACCGGCCACCGTCATCACTATCATCCCACAGATACCGTACGCCCATTGCCGCGTCAGTCGCGACACCGCCTCCCCAAGCACATGGGATACCCTCCATACAGCCTTTACCAGGGTTCGAAACACCTTCCGCATTCGCGGAACCATCCTCTGCCTCTTCTCCGTCATTCCCCACAATGAGTTCATACGTCGGCCAATTCTCCGAGTCTTCTCGAATCGGGGCTGCAACACCAACCCACGTTTACCCTTCCCATCCTCAACACCGCGGCCCACAACAGCCACTTCCGCCTTATGTGCCCGTAAGGCCAGCTTCCCGACCAACATTAGAACGCGCCATCGAGAACGTACAGGTCAATCTAGCTGCTCTGAATGAACGGATGGAATCTCTTGAATCATTGGCCATGTCGAGGTCTCATCCTTCTCTCGCATCGAGACATCTGGTATCTCCGCGAGGTCGTCGCACTCCCCACGACGGCCCAGGACCGCACTGGGATCTAGACGACCTGGGGATGTGGTCCATCGTCCTGAGGCCTATTTCGTGTGCCTTGGACAAGCTGCGGGACTTTGCGACGTTCCTCGCCAGGAATGAGGACCGGTCGCCAACGACGATCGTCGTCAGGCGTCTGTGCTTGGACGTTTCTTTCCTGGTCTGTGTACTGACTTTGGTGAAGATCTTGTGGAGGAGGAGTGGGGTTAGGAGACGGGAAGTACGGTTCGCCCTGAGGGTCCTCTGGCGGGCAATTTTGGGGTCCAAACCAGAGCGGGTGATGATGGATCGGGGGATATGATTTGGGTGACAGCCAAATCCCTTGGGAAGGCCTGAAGTCTGATTCTTGTCTTCAGACCAGTTGCCATTCCTGCACCTTGTGTTGAAGATTCACCAAGCAAGGGATCGATTTTCATTTGATTTATGAGGCTCAAGTATAACACAGATGCATCCGTAATGTCTGTTACATACATATACCTGATAACTTACATTGCACAAGTTATGACATGTCCACGACACACCGGATACATTGGCCGGCCTTAAAGATATGGTTAGCAGCTGTCCTTACATGAAGTCATCGGTTCACATACATGCATGTCATGGAATCCTGCGTTCAGTTCACTGAATTTGCGGTGGTGGGTAATGTATTCATCAATCAGTACCTTGCCATTGAGATAGTCTGTGTCAAGGAAAGGAAATGAGACGTGATCCATCATTCATGGAGGAATAAGATGAACCTTCCACTAGGCCAGGAATCTCAGTGCGGCCTTTGACTCCTCCGAAGGCGCTGCCTCGCCAGGTCCGACCAGTCACCTGAGGTCCAAGGGTTAGAGTATATTTCGATGCATAAGACCCTCCAACTCACTAGTTGGAAACTGAGAACATAGATATATGCCTTCAGCCATGTCATCATTAACATTCCGGAACGTGTTGCACTTACGGCCGAGTGGAGATCTCCTGACCAGCCGCCGCCACACCAATGACAGTTGAAACACCCCAGCCTTTATGGCAAGCTTCAAGCGCCGCCCGCATGACATGAACCTGGGCGATAATGGAATTGAAGGTGAAAGAAATGGAAAATTCCAGAAGACTCGGCGTACGTTACCGGTGCAGTCGAAGGTGAAGTCCAAACCACCATCGGTTATATCGACGAGCTGATCCTGCACCTTTCTACCCTCGGGCAGCTGCGTGGGGTTGATGAACTCGGTCGCACCAAATTTTTTTGCCCAAGATTCTTTGCCTGGGTTGGTGTCGATGGCGATGATACGGCTCGCGCCCACAAGCTTGGATGTTGCAATGACACCAAGGCCGATGGCACCACAGCCGAAGACTGCGACGCTCGAATCCTCTGCACTCAAATATAAGCAACAGTAAAGTGCGAAGCAAGTGTCAATAATCGTACTGATCCCAGGCTGTTTGACAACGGAACCCCATGCAGTGGTTATACCGCAGCCAAGCAGGCAGACCTTCTCAAGAGGTGCCTTTTTGTCTACCGCTACGACGGAGACATCGGCAACGACTGTATATTGGGAGAACGTAGAAGTGCCCATCTATGTAGATCTTGAGCTTGAGTGACGTCATGAATTCGAGGTAGGGCTTTGACCACTCACGAAGTGGTGGATGGGCTTGCCATTAACCGTGAAACGGCTGGTACCATCAGGCATAACACCCTTGCCTTGGGTGGCGCGAACTGATTGCAGCGCAGCATGCGTCTTAGATGGAGTGGTATGATCAGCGGTAGATGTGCGTTACCTTTTCCACAAAGATTGGTCTTTCCGCTCTTGCAGAATTTGCACTCGCGACACTCTAATCACCAAACATCAGGAGGTAAGGCAAGGACAAAAAGTACGACATACCAGCGGTGTAGAGGGGAATAACATGATCGCCAACCTTGACGCTGGTTACGCCCTCGCCGATGGACTCGACCTGTATGCCATGGCGATCGGTTGAGATCGCGCAGACAGTGCACCAAAAAGGACTCACGATTCCACCACCTTCGTGTCCAAGAATAACGGGGAAGAGACCCTTGGTAGAAAATAGTCAGAACTTTGTAAATCTCCAATCTAAAAGTTTACCTCGGGGTCATTTCCACTGCGAGTGTACTCATCGGTGTGGCATATTCCTGTCAGCGTACGCGTATTATCATCAGAGTTATCTAACGGAGAGGCGATACACACGTACCGGTGTGGAGGATGTGGATCCGGACCTCGTTAGCCTGAGGGGGGGCGACCTCGACTTCCTCGATCTTCAGTTCCTCGCCAGCAGCCCAGCAGACTGCGGCCTTGCACTTGATAGGCTTTCCAGCGGTGGACATAGTGGTGCAAAGTTGGAACTGTAGATATCGGAGATAAGTGTCTTGTATGAACGAAGCCTCAAAGGGGTCTTGAATTCGAAGTGGCAACTACTGGTAAGTATTTATAAGTATCTGTCAAAACCTCCGCTTATCATGAGATTTCTGCATATCCGTTTGCCAAGAGCTATACGGTATCGCATATCGTTACAAAATATGTAAGGGGCCTGACTCTGTTGGAGTTCCTCTTGTCGTGGGCAAGCAGGTCAGAAACAATTCTACTTAGGACCGCCTAGTAGGAGAAAGTATTCCTTGACAAAGTCGTCCGGCGTCTCGAGATTCACGCTATACTTGATGACGGCAAGTCATTGACGACATTCATTCAAAAAGTACACGATGAAAGTTGAACGACCACCAAAACCCTAGTAAGTACCGTAATAGCAGTCTCGGGGACAGCACATATCGCCTATGACCATAGAATGGGGAAGAGGGAGCAGCTGCATAAACAGAACATATGTAGCAAGCACGCAAGACCATAAAGAAGGGACGGAGCCGAAACCGCTAACAAGCGATAGTCGGTCCAAAGCACAACCAATCCATTTCAAAACCAGATTCAGACACCTGTGCATGTGGACACCGCTCACTGCTTGAACTCGTTGAGGACGGAAAGTGCCTCGTCGACCTTCCCCTTCAACGCCGTGGCGTCGTCCAGCAGGTGCAGGAGCTCCGAGTTGTCCATCTCCAGAAGCATGCCGGTGATCTTTCCTGCAAGTTCGGGTTGCTCACCAGCGATCTTCAAGTAGATGACCTCACCGAGCATCTGCTTCTGTTCAATGGGAGTGGCAACAGCCAGCTGCTCCGCAGTGATGGTAGGGATCTCAGGAGCAGCAGGAGCAGCTGCGGGGGCAGCAGGGATGGGGGCAGGAGGAGGAGGGCCACGGGGTCCTGGGGCAGTTGCAGCGACCTTGTTGTAGCCAGTGGGTTGGCTGGCGGGAGGTGCGCGTGCGCTGGGTGCGGGGCCAGCAGCGGGAGGGGGTGCACGACCCTGAGAAGGACCTTGAGGGCCAGGACGAGGAGCAGCGCCATTGGGTGGGGGCCCATTGACACGAGGCAAGGGGGCGTTGGGGTTGGTAGGAGATCCGGGGCCACGGGGACGAGGGGGGCCGCGCTGGGGGTATCCAGGTATGGGGTAGCCCTGAGGAGGAGGGGGCCCCTGGGGGTAACCGGGAACGGGTATACCGTTGGGTGGGTAGCGGGCACCACCACGAGGAGGCAGCAGGCCAGGTTGAGCGTAGCCCGGGAAACCGCGACCTTGAGGAGGGTATCCTGGGCCAGGAGGGGGGTAGTACATGGGACCGTTGATGTAGCCTCCTGGAATACCAGCAGCAGCCGCTTGCTGGGCGCGGATGTGGTTGCGTTGGGCAATCTGGCTCTCAAGCTGCTGCCTGCGGACCTCGCGGCGCTGTGCTAGGGAGACGTAGAGAGGCTTGGTGCCAATGATCTTGTTGTTCATCTCGGCGACAGCCTTGGTGGCCTCGTCAGGAGTGGAGAAGCAGACGAAGCCGAATCCCTTGGAGACGTCCCTGTCGTCGCGCATGATCTTGCAGCTGGTGACAGTGCCGAAAGGCTCGAACTCAGCGCGCAGCTTCTCATCGTCGACATCGTCCTCAAGGTTCTTGATGTAGAGGTTGACGCCCTGGTACTTGTTCAACTTCTCTATTTTTGCCTGCTCGTGCGCCCTGCGCAATTCCTCCTCGCGCTCGGCCTTCTTCTGCGCACGAGAAACGAAGAGCTTCTTGCCGTAGTGCTCGGAGTCGTGAAGCTCGTCGACGGCCTTCTGGGCCTCCTCGTGCTTGTCATAGTTGACGAAACCGAAACCCTTGCTCTTTCCCTCGTCGTCGACGGAAATAAGCGCAGAGGTGACTGTGCCGAACTGGGCGAAGAGTTTCTCGAACTCCTCCTGGGTCAGTTGGGCATCAATGTTCTTGACATAAAGGTTCGTGAATTGTGCCTTCATCTCGTCGAGCTTGGATTGACGCTCCTACAGAAATACATTCGGTGCCGCCTCGCAAGCGAATCATTAATGTACTGACCTTTCGAGAGATGTGGAGCCCAACGAAGACCTTCTTGTCGTTGAGCAGCATGCCGTTCACAGCCTTGATGGCATGCTCAGCAGCCTCAGCGGTCTCGTAGTGCACGAAACCATATCCCTTGGAGCGGCCCTGCTCATCGGTCGCGACTTTGCACGACAAGACGTTGCCAAAGGCAGCAAAGGTATCATGGAGAGCCTACGAACAACATTTTAGAGCTGTTTGGCCAAAAAAAATACACGACCCACTTTGTTGTCGATCTGTTCATCCAAGTTCTTGATGAAGATGTTGCCCTGGCCGGTCTTGCGGAGGGCAGGGTCACGCTGAGACCACATGATGCGGCTGGAATGGGCACGGGATGAGTTGCGTGTGAGTTGAACAGTAAAATTTTCGCACCATGCACGGTTCTTGATCAAAGAGTAGTTCAGCTGCTCAAGAGCGCGCTCTCCTACAATACATGTAAGGTACTACACATAAGGTTGACTGCGTGTTGATGCTTACCATCGTTGGAGTTGAGATAGTTCACATAGGCGTATCCAAGGGAGCGACGGGTAACTGCGTCACGACAGACTCGGATACTGCAGAAATAAGGCCGGTTACTGGGCGTAAGAATGGTGTGATGGAGGTGACGCACCTCGCGACAGGGCCCAACATATTGAATATCTCAAAAAGCATGGCCTCGGTGACGGTAGGGTCAAGCTCTCCGACATAAAGGGAGGCAGACGGGGCAGCAGCCGCGGAAGGCTGGGGAGGAGGGTTGTAGGGAGCCGGCGCAGGCGCGACGATCTGAGGAGCGACCTCAGAAGCGATTTGGGGCACCAGCTCTGGCTGAGCGACGGGAGAAGACATGTTCTGGGTATGGGTTTTCTGAGTTTGGGGTCGTTACTGCTTTCTGTGGCTTTTTTGCGACTGTGGAAGAAATGGATTAATGATGCTGTATGATTGCCGCAGGATGGAGGACACACACGAAGTTGACAACAACACAACCGCTTGTATATAAAAACTTTTTTTATATTTTTTTTTGAACGGCTTTTGGTCTGTGGAGCGAGATAAGCAATGAGCAGAACGAAGGATGGGGCACTAGCCTTTGAGATGGAGGGTTGAAACAAGAACAGTTGCAAGCTCGGCCATATTTTGATAGATTTTTGAAACTCCGTCATGCATATACTGATCGGCTTGTCCTCCAAAATAAGGGACGTAAAAATCTGTAGGATCGTGGACAGGACAGCGTAAGAGCAACTGAAATACATATAGGCCGCTGTTTTTAGGTCATTGTGTCTAGACACAATTTGCAGGGATGGTGGATGTGTGTGTGTGTCTCTTACATGACGCCAATGAAATAATCTAATCATTCGGCATCGCCACCATTTCTGGACCGTCATGTCGTTCAGCAACGTCTATTACAAGCGAGTAAGTACAGTCGAACGACCATCCTATACGCATTTTGAGTGGCACACAGATAGACTGCGGGTACTGCCAAAGCATGCTATGTCTGTTATAAACCAACTACGACCGTGTTGGCGACGATCGACACCACCGACTTCCTTTATACCTGTTCAGGCCATTTAACAGACCGGGGTTTTGCATCCGCCCTGGGAAGCGTTGACGGCGCAGGTGGCAGGCGTAATATGGGGCTGACGGATGAGGAGATCGCGAAGGTCAAGGTGGAGTGGGAGGAAAAGCAAAAAAAGAAGAAAGAGAAGGAAAAAGAAAAAACGGCGGATAAGGACAGAGACAAGGACAAGGAGAAGAAAGAGGGCGATCCATCCAAGGAGAAGGAAAGCAAGCAAGAGGAATCTAAATCACCCAAAATGCCTGGATCCATTTCAACGTCTACACCGGCGCCCGCTCATGAACGATATGCGCTGCGCCGAGACTTCTTTGCGAGTGAGTTGCAGAAAGGATTCTTGCCAGCGACTACCGAACTGACTTCCTGTAGTGCGCCAGGGCGAGCATCGAAAGCGGAGACAGGCAGCGCAAGCGAAGGATCTTGCTCCTCGATTGCCTGGTGCACCGAGGGGGATGCTGTCGGAGGACAAATACTAGGAAATGATCGGGATTTGTATCGGAGTCTCAACACGCCTTGATCTCTTTTACGAGCTTGTAAAATATCGTTTCACTCTCTATACGCTGCAACAGAGTCGTTAGAAAGCTCAGTAAGTGTCTGCGCACCGGTGGGAGTCCCGCTGCTATATACAGTGAGTATAGCGCTGCTTTTTTGGGAAGAAAATAACGTCTGACAGCGCCCGACAGCTCTATGTTCACCGACGCAACAGCGCGTTGTAATTGAAAATGAACAAAAATCCGTTCGTTCCCCAGCCCAGCTATACGCCCCAGCAGCCTCCTTTGCCGCCTGGTCCTCCCCCGCCTCAGCCTGCTCAGCCAGATTATTCGGCGTACTGGGCTGCTGCTGCTGCTGCACAACACCAGCAACCTCATGCCCAACCTCCGGCCGTTCCGCAATATAATCCGCAGTGGACAGCTCCTCAGCCTCAGCCTCCACGACCGCCGCCAGAACAGAGTGCTCTTTACGCGAACTATGGCTATGGTACTCAATGGCAGCGCCAACAGCAACAGCAGCAACTCCAACAGCTTCAGGCCCAACAGTACCATCACCCGCCTCCTGTTGCCCAACCTCCCCAGGTTCCTGCTCAACCAGGTTACAATCCCTACCAGCCAACGGCCGGGTACCCGCAGCAATATGCTTCCCATACTATAGCTGGGCCGCCTCAACCGATGGCACAGACCCCTTACCCGCACCCACAAGCCCAACAAGCTCAGCCTCAGTTCTTCCCATCACATCTTCAGCAACAACAACAACAACAGCAGTCCCAGCAGCAGCGGCATCACCTGCAGCATTCACCCCCACAGCACCTGCCTCCCGCGAAACGGCAGCGCTTCGACGGACCCAACCCCAATCGGCACAGTCAGAATCAGCATCACGTTCCCCCACCACAACCTCAATTTCAAGCGCCTCCTCCACCACCGCCTCAGAATATGGGCCCGTTTATGGGTTCGCAGGGATCTGGACGCGGCGGCGCGCCGCAGGGCATGAATCACATGGGAATGGGTGCGGGAAGAGGTGGGATGCAAGGTGGACGAGGAGGACCTGCGGGAGGGCACCGAGGAAGGGGCGCGCCGATCACGGGGCCTCGAGGAGGAATGGCTCCAGGACGCGGACGCGGAGGAGGAAGTGGATTTATTGGCGGAGGGAATGCGAGTGGTCCTATTGGACCGCGGGGCGGCGGAAGTTCAGGGTCTTTGCGAGGTCATGGTTCACGGGGACACTTTGGGGGAAACAAAGACTACCAAAATCGCAGAGGTGGCGCATCGGGTGGCGGCTCCTATAATCATCAAGGAGGTTCTTTCCGTGGCCGTGGTGGGCAGCACGCAGGACCTAGTCGAACTAGACATGACACCTCTTTTGGTTCCAGAGACGGGCAGTCCTCCAGCTTTGGGAGCGTCGGCAAAAAGGACGAGAATCGCCGCACACTCACTGATTTCAAGATTGTGGGGCTCGAGATTCGCGAAATATCTTGGACTTGGGGCGTTCTTCCTGCTGCTCTGGCCAAAACTGAGGCGATCGAAGAGGATGGAATCCAGGAACCTTTTGAGCCCTCTCATCCCTCGGAAGCTGCTATGAAAGAGGAGACTATGGATACAACTTCCCTCCACGATGCTTCCGACGAAGCGTCGGCACAGATAGACGCCGCATTGGCGACACAGCCATCGATACAGACTGATGAGCGAGCAGTTGACTCCGAAGCCGATGTATCTAATGTCCCTACTCCTGCTACTGCCCCGAAGGAACCACCGACTGCGCCCTCTTCCGATGTCAACGCCCACACGCCCCCGCCATCCCGAATACGCATATACTTCCATACGCCCGTAACCGCGGATGACTCTCGTCCCATCCCACACAACTCATCCCCATCTCTCACGTTCGGTTCCGCGCCTTCGGATTCAAGGAAAGGGAAACGTAAAAAGCTAGAAGACGACGACGGGGACATGGAAGAGGAGCGTGCGCGTCCTCCGCCACCGCAAATGAGTGGCATGAGCGACGACCGGTCCAGTGTTACTCCTAGCGTTGCGCCCACTGAGGCTGCCAGCGAATCAGATTGGCTCATGGCCGCCATCGTAGAAGGCGAAGACGACCCTGAGGAAGAGGCAGACAACGAGGACGAAGACGACCAGGACCGCCTGCATGTATCGAAAATCGTGGACCCCGACGAACACGACGACAACATCGACACACCTTCTCGAAGTCCCGTCAAGGCCCAATTGCATCCGCTTCCGTCGAATCCTGATGGTAACAGTGAGTCTTCCTCCCTTTGCTGTGCAACACTACTTTGGTGTGGACAGTACCCCATTGTGGGGCGCCGCTGTTGCGCGCACACTGCTGACATTTCGCTCTATCAAGGCATGCCTGGTGATGTGGACATGTGGGCGGCGGATGATGGCGCAAATAGTGTTGAGCTTGCGGCTCTTGAGGCTCAGGCCAAGCATGACGCCTCTGCTATTGAAAATGGGAGTGCGGTGGTCTCTGAGCGCTCTGAGGAGGCTCCTGCTACAGTGGCAGAGCCCACTGGGGTTCAGGCTGCTGCGAATACTGAGTCAGTCACCGATGTTGGTGGTGGTCCGGTGGTCACTGAACAAGGGCCTGTGGTTCTTACGCCGCCCGATGCCGCGCCTGCGCCTTCCAAGCCTCCGCCGCTGCCTGAGAGTTTCGTCGTTCCCGATTCTGTTGCGTCTTCGTCTTCGCAACCCACGTCTTCTGTTTCATCTCTGTCCGTATCTGCTGCCCTTCCCTTCCGTTTTCTGTTCCTCACACCGATAACTCTTCATACAGTGGTGGTCAGGCTGCTGATGCTAATCATGTTGGATTGCCCGTTACGCAGGTTACGACCCCGACTTTGAGCGCAAAGCCACCCCTCTCGCCGTCAAGTATGACAGGCGCTATCAAGACGTTGCTCTCGGTATCCTTCGAATCCACGCTCATCGATATTGGACACGGGGAATCGGTGCATGCCGACCCCTCGGAAGATACAGGTTCGACACTAAAACATGGACCCGAACTTACTACGGACAACGAAACGCAAAGTCAGGTGGATGACCAGGACTCTTCTCCGCAACAGCTGGACCACCTTCCGGAGCCGCCCTTGTCCCCACCAACATCGAATACTCTGCTATCGACATCATCTACCTCGACATTTGGGGACTCTCCGACTGTTCCAATCGTCAAACCCGAAGCGAAGACAGGGAAGACGCCGTCGGCGAATCGCCTGTCAATATCATATGCTGGGGGAAACAGACGTCTGGTCATTGACGCGGAGGCCGTAGAAACGTTCAAGCTTTTGAGACAGGAGGGTCGCATTGAGGTTCTTTTGAATATTGCCAAGGAGGGCGACGATGGCCTCAGAGGCATCCTGGTACGTAAACCCGGTTCACTGCAAGGAAGGAGTAATATCTCATCTCACTTGACATCAGGTTGAGGGACTTTCGGACCTCACGAAGTCCTACCTGCCATTGCAAACCATCAGCGACGATTCCGAGTCCGATTCCACTTTGCCGCCCTTTTCAAAAGTCCAGATACCTTCAACTTTGACTCTGCTTGTACACCTAGACACTGCCCGTCCCTTGTCCGAACCCAAATGGGCGAAATCGGGCGATATCCAGGAGTGGCTCAAGAGCATGTTCGGGCGGATGTTCTGGGTTGCTGGGGACGCTGCTGAGGGATGGGAAAAGAAAATTCAAGTTGTGGACCCTGATCCTGTATGCCTTCACCTTTTTCAATTTAAATGAGGTTGCTAACGGTATTCATAGCCTCCGACAATCTGGACAGTACTGGACGGCTGGGCAGCCAACTCCCCCGCAGGCGTTCTCAACGAGCGTCAGCGCTTCCTAAAAACGCACATGACGGAAACAGACAACATTCTCGAAATCCTGCTACGTCTTGTGCGCGGCGAGCGTGCAACGGCGTCGTATCAGTCCGGCCCAGCAATCTCCGCTCCCAGCATCTCCGGGCCCCTGCTCTCTGCATTATCCCAGGGCTCAGCGCACGGCGCGCAGCAGACTCATGTGTCGCTTGCGGTGTTGGCCATCTTTCGCATGGCGGTAGAGTATGCGCAAAAGGCGTTGGGGGACGCCAAGGGGAAAGGTGAGGTTGAAGAACGCGTCGGTGAGATCATTAGGTGTCTCCCGTCGCATTTAGTCTACAAGAGCCTGGACGGAATTTTCAAGGAGTGGAGGGTGGATAAGAAGAGCAGATGACGTTGTGATGAGGGTGGCTGTGGCGCCGCGCAGTACGGTCGGTACACCTACACCGCATCTACACTTCTAATGCGACCGAGTCTACTTCCTTAACAATAAGATAAGAAATCGCATGATGACGTCGAAGTAAAGCATGTGGACATTCACAGACCAGAGTTGAGCTGAATGGTACAGTGGTAGTCCAAAGGGCCTCATTTGAAACGCTCGCGCTCTTTTCTTCCCGTGGACCAAGTCATGGGTCCCTGTCGAATTATCACTTAGCTTTCATGAAGGAGAGATCAAAAACTCAGAAATCACTTGAGCCTGGATCAGGAAAGCGATGAAAACTATCTTTTCAACCGCCACTCGCCCAGTGGAATTGTCTATACACCGAAGAGGACCACCGCATAGAAGCGATCAAAAGAGTGATGCAGTCTCACAGAGACTGCGGGAGGGTCTCTGTTGAACCCAACATGCAGATAGTATACCCGTGGTTGGTGAGTCAAGTATGGAAGTCGTGGGTCGTAAAACCATGGGGACGGCGAGGACTACATATCTAGGAGGAGTACCCGGGTCGGAAACGCGTCGAGCGACGGCGGAGACTGCGTCGCTCATCGTGTATTAGTGTCACTGTTTAAAAATTACATAAAGCGCGCCACATCCGAAAAGAGCCGACGGCAAGAACATTCGGCGATAAGAAGAGTCACGCGCGGGTAACGCCGAGCCTTTGTACGACGCCGCGACGCGTCACCGTAGAGATTCAGTACAATCCTCGCAATCCACGGTCATGGCATGTCGCTTTTCTTTCCGATAGACCCTCCCTGACGTGACCGTAAACTATCTACACAGTTCCGGAACACTTACGACTCGGACAACACCGTTTTCTCGCCGCAAGGCCGCCTGCACCAGGTCGAGTATGCCCTGGAAGCCGTGAAGCAGGGCTCCGCCGCAGTTGGGCTGCGCTCTAAGACCCACTCTGTTCTGCTCGCCCTGAAGGTGCGTCTTTCTTTGTCAATTGAGCCTATGGCGATGTAATCTGTGTTGATCGTGTGTCCGTGCGTGCGCGTGCTAACAGCGATCAACGGGCGAACTGGCGTCGTACCAGCAGAAAATGTTCCGAATAGATGACCACGTTGGTATTGCGATTGCGGGCCTGACGTCGGATGCTCGTGTCCTGAGGTGAGATGTCGCTTCTTCGTGTGCGTCAGAGGACCATGGAATGGTCATCTCACCTGTTCGTGACCATATAGCAACTTTATGCGCCAACAGGCCATGTCATCGAAATTGGTCTTCAACCGGCCCGTACCTGTCAACCGGCTCGTTTCCGCAATCGCTGACAGTGTGTTCCGCCCCCCTTTTCTCCCGCCTGACGCCGCTCATCAACTTTGACTCCTTGTCTGTGCAATCAGAGGCGCAAGTGAATACGCAGGAGTACGGCCGCCGTCCATACGGTGTGGGCTTCCTTGTTATAGGTCAGGACCAGACCGGTCCACATCTCTACGAGTTCTCGCCGTCAGGCAATTCGTACGAGTACTTCGCTATGTCCATCGGTGCGCGCAGCCAGAGCGCGAAGACTTATCTAGAAAAACACTACGAGAGCTTCGAGGATGGTGTGTCCAATAAAGTCTTGACTTCTTAATTGCGCTCTTACCATCGAATTCATAGCCTCCCTGGAAGAGCTCATTCGCCACGGCCTGCACGCGCTCCGCGAGACACTGCAGCAAGATAAGGAGCTAAATGTGAACAACACCTCGATCGGGCTCGTCGGCCCCGCCAGCGCATATGAGGAGAGCGTGCCCCCGACCGGCCCCTTCCGCATCCTCGAGGGTGACAGCGTTCAGCCGTTCCTCGATACCATGGTCGCTAAAGACACCGGCGCGGCACCAGCCCCCGCAGCACATGGTGACGAGGACGTGCAGATGTCCGAGTAGATTATGCGTCTGGCAATGTGCACTTTAGTATTGAAGTTCTTCGGAGCGTTGTATCTCAGGCTCCCCCCCTGTAAATCTTGCTTGAACAAAAAATGCACCTTCTGTGTTGATGCGTGACAACATAGTATGTCTTCCTGGCAGGCAGCTAAGGTAGAACTCAGTGAAAAGCAACAAACGTCAGGGTTCAAAGCGTGACAAACCCTTGAAAATCAATAGGCTTCTTTGCGGGGAAGATTTGGGACAATGTGCTCCCAAAAGTTGTTAGAATG